>JANTPZ010136561.1:0-35525 GCA_025593235.1 Vachellia pachyceras
ATTTGAACCACCCCAATTGGAGTTATATAGAATTAATTATGATTTTTCAAAGTTTAGTCAACATGCTGACAACTTTTGGTTACCATGCGAAATTAAGAGAGAAAGTAACCAAATGTAATTTGTAGGAACTCCAAGGGTAAAAGTAAGCCTTTAGGGCTAAGGTGGCCCATTGGGCATTCACTTTTCATGGTTCTAATTATGTTATTAATTCCCTAGGGCTATAAAGTGACAAAGAAAAAGCTATGGTTAGAAGATCAAAGTACTTAAGGAGGAGGCAAAATCTAAAAGGTAGTGAACTTACTTACTTGTATGTATGTGATGTTTATGTTATGCATCGATTTGTTGTAGTGCTTTTCTAGATTATGTGAAGCATGTATGAATGAATGAAGCTCTGTTTTTATTTTTACTATGGCCATAAGTATATTACACAAAACATTGAGCACGCAGCATTTCATTATGTGAACATGAGCCTATGTAAGGCAAGTATATCATGCAGTAACATTCATCCTATATGCATTGTTTGTAATGTTTGCTACTGGGATTCCTCAAATCTCACCCTCCCCCATTAACCATTTCTAGGTACAAGTGCATCAAAGAGTAAGGAGAAAGTTTATGAAGTTAAAGTAAGGAATTTGTTATGAACATGGTTATGTAATATGTGATGTGAAACCTATGCATGTATGGATGATATATGTTAGCCAAGAACTCCTAAATGAATGATCAAATATGGTTCAAAAAGGATTAGGAGTTAGGTTTTCAAAAAGATGAAGTTTGAAAATGAAAATTCGGGTTTTTATCAAAGTAAAGTTAGTCAAACCCTGAACTTTGACCTGTTTCAAAACAGGGTAAATGAACTCCAATTGAGTTGAAATTTTACAGAAAAATAGTTGGCATTGTAAGGTTTAAAACAAGCCAAAGAACATTTGAAGTTTTGTACAGAAATTTATGATGTTCCAAAGATTGAAGAAAATCATTGAAAATCTTGGAAAATGAAAAATTGCCAAATGAACAATACTTTTTCACGCAGTAAACTGTATCAATTGGACAAGCTAATGACGCAATGAGTATTTTTTTCTTTATAGAGGAACTTATAAGCTTCAAGTAGAAATTGGAAGCACTCAATTTCTATTTTTCTAGAATTAGTTATGAATTTTCAAAGTTGGCTTAAAAATCTGTGAATAGTGACGTGAATAGTAACCCTAAACTTGAAATTTTATTTTTCACTCTTTGGTTACTCTAAGTCACTAAAGGCCTAAAGGTGCTTCCAAATAGATATTTAATGAAGCTAAAGGTAAAGATTAAGGAGTGTCACACACACCATACCTACGCTTTACACCTACTTTCCTTATTTGTGTAACGACATTTTTGAATTCTAACTGCTCCCATAAATGCAGCAGATTGAAACATTAAATAGGAAAGGAAGCATAGGCATGGTCTAAGACTCAGAGATCTTAACGTTCTTCTGCAAACTTCAACCTCGACTGACTCAAAGGCATTAAATGCCATTAATGCAGAAGCAATTGGTCGTTGATGAGAGTAACTGCTATTAAATGCAGTCTAACGGACAATTCATCAAGAATCAACTATAAAAGGACCACCATTCATTACAGAGACAAGAAGAACAATTCCGAGCATTTAAAGTCTGCATTTACTACACTCTCTATAACTCTTCATTTATACATTCAGAGCTTCATTATTAGCCATCTACTCTTTTGAGAGAGATATTTAAGGCTGAAATACTTTGTAAAATTGTGAGATTCTCAAGGAAAGGGCCTTGAGTAAATTTGGGTGAACGTGAGTTAGGAAACAGAGAGTGTTATACTCTGTTTTAGTGAAAAGAGAAAGGGGGAGTGATTCCCAGATTGTAAAGGCTTGAGGAGCCTCATCTGTTGCTGATAGTGGATTTGAAAATCTCGGGGGTGCCCTGAGGACTGGACGTAGGTCAAGGAGACCGAACCAGGATAAATCTCCGTGTTTATATTTCCTTCTCCCTCGGTGTCTTTAATTTCTATTCCTGTGAAGTTTTAAGTTGTGTTAAATTTTTATATTAGACCAATTCACCCCCTTGATCAAATCCTATTCTAACATAATACCCCTCCACCTCCACTTCAACAACACGTGTTGCCTTCCCACATTTTTTTAAAAACAGATAATATCAAAAGGCGGTGGAAGAGATAATTTAGGGAAAAGGAGAAAATTATCGAAATGACCCCAAATCTTTCTTTATTTATATTTATATCATTTTCCTCTTTTTTAAAATCTTAATAGAAAAATTAGGATATTATAGAACCTACAATTGAGCGATTAAGGTTTTGACAAATATTGATTAATTAACGACATTATGACTTAAGATTTCACTTGGATGGTTTAATGGATTAAGCTTACTCATATAATATAATTTCCTTTTATATCTCATACAAAAGAACATTTACAAACAGTAAAATATCATGCGATGATCTAATCAAAAGCATATCTTATACGTGAGACAACATGACTTGCCTAACTTAAAATCCTCCCAAGCCAATGAGGACTCCTTTAAAAGATAAAAGATTACATTGAGAGAAACCTCGTTTGAACATACGAGGGGAGTCAGATGAGAAGAGAATGTGCATCAAGATCATTGAGAGGAAGGCACAATACGTAGGCCGTATTTAAATCTTACAACACTTTTGTAAAACTAAAGCCATATTGTTCACCATACCCAATCATATTTACAATGAACATATTGAAAAGTAACTCATACAATATGAAAAATAACATGAAAGATGATAACTCATACACTAGGAGAAGTAATAATATGAGAGATGATAAATCATACACTATGAGAGATAATTTTCCATATAATAAAAGGAGCAACATGAAGTTAATATGATATTCCATACATTATGAGAAGTAACTATATGATATATTATAACTCATACAATATGAAAGATAATTTTCTATATAATAAAAGAAGTAATATGAAGTTATTATGATATTCCATACATTATGAAAGGTAACAATATGAGAGATTATAACTCATATACTATGAGAGATAATTTCTCATATAATAAAAGGTATAACATGAAGGTTGATACCTCATATATCAAGAACTCATCTTGATAGTTCATACAATATGACAAACGTATAGATATTTATAATGCATCAAGATCTCATCAAGATTTCACTTACCATGCTTCAAGAATGTATATAATATATCAAGAACACATATCTTATATCATCTTTTAATTCAAGAACGCAAATTCAAGAAACGCATATATGAATTCAAGAACTCTTCAAGAAAGTATACATCACGCATACATCATGAATTCAAGAACTCTATATATCAAACATCATGATCTTTGATATATCAAACATCATGCCCTGAAGTGTCCAAGAAAGCATACATCACGCATATATCATGAAAATATGAATTTGATAGAGATACAAAAATATTCAAGATTAATCTTTTATTAATCTTGAAAATCTGAATCTCAAAAGATATTCAAGATTAATCTTGAATTATTCAAGATTAATCTTGATTTATCTTGACTCTCCAAAATATATTCAAGATTAATCTTTATTAATCTTAAAATTTGAATTTCAAAAGATATTCCAAATTAATCTTTATTATTCTTGATATTCAAATTCTAAAATTCAAATAATGAAATTCCAATTTGGAATAATCTTGATTTGATCAGATCATATCCACTTAATTAATCCAAATAATGAGCCAATGAATTTTTCTTAATTTATATTTATAAATTAAATAAGTCGAGGAGACTATAAATTAAATAAGTCAAGGAGACTCCCTGAAGGGGTGATCCGGCCACAGATGATAGCATAAAAACTTATCGTTGTTAAGCCTTAGAAACAGATCAAAACAATTGTGATTTCCAAGGATTGCACTATAGGGTGCAACCCCAGGGTTGTTCTCTATTGAGCTTCGTGCACTTAAGTTTGCTTTGAAAGTGAAAACCGTTTTTGATTCAAAATTCTACAGAATTGAAAGTAAACACAAAATAAAGCTTCTTTTTATGGTTTTTGGATTTTGGGAATGCAATGAAAAAACAGCTTGGAAAACACAAAAGATCTTCGACGATGAGTTCCTCTTAGAAATGGTTTAGGATATCATAGTTCACGAAACATGAGGGAAAGCAGTAGTTTCGCACTAAGTTTCATAATTAAAACCCCAACAACTCGCTGGGTCAGAAATTCCATGCAATGAACTCCATTCCATGAAATCCTTTAAAAACAACTCCATTCCATAAAGAAATTGCCAAGTGAAAAATCCAACTCAACGCAATATCGCCTCAAATATCAAGCACAACTAGAAAGATAAAAGAGAGTAACAAAGTTCTCATTGAATAGGTAGAAATGAGACTTCACTCTACCAAGTCAAACACAAAGCAAAATCAATATACAAGTAATCCAAGTTTGGCTCGATCAAGACCAAGTATTTAAGTACAAATCACAAGTTCTAACTTAGAAACAATGCAATCTATAACATAAACATAGATTAAAACTACTACTCCCCTTTTAGCACTTTCAACTCAAGCCATCTTCATCTTCAAGGGGAAGGGAGATGAGAATGAGGTGAGGTTAGGTTTTAGAGTGGAGTAGGATGAGAGAAAAATGGAAAGGGATGAGATGAGAGTGTTTTAGAGGTGTGGTGGCTACTCTCCTTTGGATGCCTTCAAAATTTACCCTAAAAAGGGTTATTAACCACTCTGGGTCGGATCCAAGAGATGGGTTAGTTATTCTTTCCATTTGGAGCTTGATTTGATACTGCTACGCGATGTTCGGTACGGCGAACCTCTCCCAAGAGTTTTTGCTCACTGGCTTGATCTTGGCCTCGGTGAATGATGAATTGCACCATGGCGAAATATTCCAGAGGTGCTTCCAGATGTCCTTTGCCATAGTTCCTAAAATGAAATAGCAGACATTTGAAGTATCACTTACTCATGATTATAATTAAGTGAAAATGTATCATTTTTCATAGTAAATCAAGCTAATCACAATCAACAACTCTAGTTTCCAATTTAAACTCAAGAAGGGTCATGATGGGCCAAAATTGCATTAAATGCTTTGGAAATTCAAGAAAAAGTGCTAAAGAAATAAAGCTCAATCAAATCCCCCCACACTTAAACCTTTGTACTCATGGACAAAGCTTTTTAAAAACTCTTAATGATCAATGCATTCAGAATCCATCCACATGATTATAAGACTATAGAATTTAGTAAAGGCATTTTTCAAGTAATTAACAAGAATCAAGGTAGAGACAATAGTAAATGAATCCCTGAGAGAGTTCAATTCAGAAGACTGAATAAAAGAGACTTACTGCAAAAGGGAAAAGTGTTTCTCTCTCAGCTCACTTAGGAAGGATAATTTCACTCATGGTCTGCTTAATTAAATCTCTACCATAAGCTACCTCAAGATCAATACAATGTAAATCAAGAGACCTTTGGGTGTTTAAGATGGATAATGGAGGTTAAAGATAATGAAATGGAGTTATGGAAGAAGTTCTTGAATCACAGCATTATAGAAAGCTAAATATATCAATGCCTTTGTAATGCAAGAGCTTAGAGAAATATGTATTCAAGCATATGAATAAATTTTTACCAACAAATTTCTCTTTATTGTTCTCTTTTCTTCTTTTCTCTTCTGTTTTTTCTTTTCTTCTTTTTCACTTTTTTTAAGAGCAATAAAGATTAATACACACATTAACCAAAATTATGCTTGCATATAAAGATATAGTTTTCTAATGCTGGTTTCCAAGAATGATTGGCTTAAAGGAGTGGTAATGGTTAAATTGTGTTGGGTTTATGTTTGGAAAAAATGAAGGGGTTTTGAAATGAAGGCCTCTATCATTTTTACATAATATTGGATCATAAAGCTTTAATTAAGAATCAAGATAAGTTCTAGAGAGATTGAAAATCAAGGCAAATCCACACTAATCAAAGGAAGTTAGGCCCGATTATCCTCATGAGAAGCTAACTTCACAATTAGATAGTCTCAAGAATTAAAAATGCAAAGAGTCAACTTAAAATTGCATCAACACTGCTCCTTTATTAATAACCTGAAAATGCAAGTAACCAAAAGCTTTTATCTCTTACAATCATGAATCAATTTCCAAATGCACTACCCATGAAAACAAAGTATATGATATATGCTCAGGAGTATTAAAGGCATAAAGATAAGAGGAACCTTTTATTTTGAAATTCAAAGCTGTTTTTTATGCACTGAAGGTTTCACCGTAGCTAACAACAAAGTTGGTCGTGACGAACCACACCCAAGATAGTGGTTCTATATGCAAGTGGTTTCGCTACGGCGCAACCATAAGAAGGTTGTGGCGAAACACACCTGAGAGGTGGGTTGCTTTATTTGAATGACTTACGCCATGGTGAAAAACCAATTTGGTCACTGCGAAAGTGGTCTGAGCAAAAATGCAGTTAAAACCTCTTGCAAATCAATTTTCTTTGCGAAACATTTTAAGAAACCTAAAAATTTCCAAAGTTTCAAACAAAATGACACAACATTTAACCTTCAAAAATTCCAATTGCATTTTAAAATTCAAAGTAAAGCTTGGAAGCCCTAAATCCTAAATTTTCCCCCACACTTAATTCAAGCATTATCCTCAATGATTAAAGGGAAAGACTTAAAAATAGTGAAAGTGCGGAATTCACAAGCAATACTGGAAAATCATGCAAAAAATGAAATGGAATACAAAAACAATAAAGGAGCATATATACACACGCGCACGCGCACACATACACACACACAGAGCTGCATACAAAGTTCAAAAAATTCATCCAGGACAACTATATACAAAAATCAAAAGGAACATAGAAAAAAATCCATGCTAGCCCTCCATCGCCGAGTCACCCTCTCTGCTGCTCCGCCTCCTCCAGATGGACCGGCGTTGGAAGGTCCAGCACCTTCGATCCCGCTCAAGCTGTTGAAGAAATGTGATCTTGAACTGCTGGAACTCAGCAGCCATATCCTCGAGAGTAGCTAGGATTGGTGGTACTCTGTGGGCTTCCGGTGCTTGAGGTGCTGGGGCCTCCTAGCCATCAGCTTCTAGATCATCATCGATAAACGGCTCAGGTTGAGGGCCGTGAGCTCGTTGGATTCACTCATAGGTGAAAATAGGTGCAGGGGGGAATGGATGATCCTCTGGGTACTTAGGAACCTCCACCTCTGTGAACATATCTGAAATGAGGTGGGGAAAGATAATGGCCTTCGTGGTCTTTGAGGTGAGGACGGTTTCATAAAGGTTAGAATAAATGAGGGTGGAGATATCGAACCCGATCCCCTGCATCAATATGTAGATGCACAGGGCCTGCCTTTTAGGCAGCTTCACAAGGTGTCTAATAGGGAATATGTTGCTACAGACAATATGGATAAATACTTTTGTCTCAGGGCGGTACTTAGACCTACGGATGTACATCTATGATCTACGGGGTACGTACTAGCCCTTCCCTGGCTCACACAGGGTTTCAGCTATTTGGTCCTAAGGGAAATCACTCATCAGGAGAGTGTAGTGGTCCTGTTCATAAATGGGTAAAGCGAAGTGGTGTCCTGTGGTGCTTTGATTAATCAAGTGAGCTAACTTAACTCCTTGACAATTGATAAAAAGGGCAGATTCATGGCAGCAAATAGCAAAAAAGTGGTGCATAAAAGTGAGGTTACCTTTGGTACGCTCGTGGAGTAGGCTTGCAAGGCCAGATGCAACAATGTTGCTAACGAATGGGTGGTCAGTAGGTGTGAGAGGAAATGAACGCTCCCTAACTAGGGGACATTTCCCTGTAAGCTCAAGTATTTCCCCGAAGGATATCGAAGGCATAGGATCAGGGCTAGGTGGGTCTACGACACTTGGTTTCTCTGGTTCTAGGCATAGTGACTGGTTAAACACAAGAACAAAAACAATGAAATAAAAGTTAAAAGCAAACTAACCTAAACACAATGAAAATTAGCTGCACGCGGTAAAAATTAGGGTTCAACTTGGTGAAATATGAAATTAGTCACATTGAATCCTCTTTTTCGTTGCGGCCACTATCGCAGAAAATGGATACTCAACGACGGCGATAGAAAAATGGAAATGATTGATTGAAATGTAATAGAAATGGGAAAAGAAGGGTTGCGATCACTTATTACGATGAATGGGGTGGTGGTGTAGAGAATGATGAGAATCACAGTGGTGAATGGCAAAGGGGAAGGAAAAGGGATAGCAGAGCGAAGGCGATAGAGACGTAGAGAAGGAAATGAAACAAAAATGAGTTTAAGAAAGAAAATGGGTGAAAGATGAAGAGACGCAATTTTCACCGCGATGCAACTTAAGTTTGGTCGCGGTGAACAACCTCAGAAGGCGAAAAGTCTCAAGGTTAGCTGCGGTAAAAACTAAGTTCATTGCGGTGAACACTTGTCGAGAGGAAAAAATTTGGCAGCTAACAAGTTTGGCCGCGGCAAAATGAGTAATTCGCCACGACGAAACATCACAGAGATGTAGCAAATGAAAAAGGAAACATACAAACATAAGACTACACACCAGAACCTAATCCTAGGACTTCAACCAAACATTAAGCACAGTCTTAAGCATCACAAGCAAGTCTCTTCAAGCATCAATCTCATGAAGCAATGCTAATCATGAAATAAGGGAGTTTTATTGAATTTTAAAACAACCTAGTAGAGAATGCAACTACTCTAATCCTACTGGAGAGGTTCCTCCCCCACACTTGAATCATTCACCAGGCACAAAATAATCATTATTAGCAAATAGTAAATGATTGCGTGAGGGAAAGGAATGACCTAAGAATTACGGCAGCTTGCAAGTCTCTTCGGTGTCCCCATGCTTATCCTTTGTATTTCCTGACATTGCATGCACGGGTGCCACTGGCTCCATGGAAGTCATGCTTAATGTTCCTGCAAAATCTAATCAAATGCCTCCCCCGGAGATGTCATCACTGTTGATACAAGGTAAGGCATTCATGCACTTATAGGTGATCTTCACATGGTGTATGTGTGGCATGGAAAGCATTCTATCAACTGACAGAAAATGAGTGCATGTTTTAAGTGTTTACCAATAATATAAGGGTAGATCAGGACGTTCAAAAGGGAACAACAAATCTTTTTCAAAATGTGATGTAAATGGTAAAGGATATGAACATGCAAGTTCATTTTCAAAGTCTATATCAGCACATGCATCATCAATGGCAATATCAATGGCATTAATGCTTAGAAGAGAATAGTCCTCATATGGGTGTTTCATGGCTTGATACATATTAAAACGGATCTTGTTTTCTCCTACTTCCATGTATATGCTACCATCTTTCATGCTAATAATAGTATTAGCAGTCCTTAAGAAGGGTCTACCCAAAATTAAGGTGGATTCACGCATAGATTCATTAGACATGTCAAGCACATAGAAGTCAGCTGGAAAAACTAAGTCCTTAACCTTCACTAAAATGTCCTCTACCACCCCTCAGGATACCTAATTGTCCTATCCACTAATTGGAGTACCACAGATGTAGGTTTCAAATTTTTGACTCCTAAAGCTTCAAAGATAGACTTAAGCATCACATTGATTGCAGCCCCTAAATCTAATAATGCTCCTCATATAGTGATTTTGCCTATAGTGTAAGGGATGGTGAAAGATCTAGGGTCTTGACACTTTACTGGAATTTGGGGTTTAAAAAGTGCTAAAACGTTTGAGCTCACTTGGACCCTTTCATTTGGTCTAAACTTCCTCTTGTTAATGCACATGTCCTTAAGGTATTTGGCATATGTAGGGACTCTTTTGACTAAGTCAAGCAATGGGATATTGACCTCTACCTTACTAAATAAATCAAAAGCCTCCTTTTCATGTTTCTTTTCAGCAATTTTCTTACTCATTAAGTATGAATTAGGAAAAGGGAGTTCTTCGATGTTTACCTCCTTACCATTGGTCGAGGTAGATCCATGCTTGCTTCTATTAGCAGTTGAGCTCTTAGTCCTTTATTCTTAAGCCATTTTCTCTTCTTCATTATGTGAGGAAGATCCTTCTCCTTTAAACATCAATGCATCTTCTTTAGCGCTTTCACTTCTTTTCCCTCTTGTAACAGGATGTGAAAGATTTTCACACTCAGTGCCCTCTTCTTCTTTCTCCTCTTTTTCCTTCTTGCTGAATTTTACTTGTTTTCCACTTCTTAAATTGATGGCATTCGGTCTTTTGGGATCAATGACAATGTTGTTTACTCAAGTTGTTAGAGAGTTGAGTGATAAAGGAGTTGAAGTTTTATGCCTTAGTTTCCCGTTGCTCTATCCTCTTTTCCAAGGAAGCATACCTTGGGTCATTCTGGTTGAGTGAGGCAATTGAGTTGAACTGGTTGGCAGTGGAAGCCTTCTCTTCCTTAAGTAACATCAACATATTTTGTAAAAGCTGATTTGTATCTTCTTTTTATGGTATACTCAATGCTTGTTGATTGTTTAGAATGTTTGAACTGGATGGTCCAGCTTCTCCACTTCTTTAGAATCTTGTCACACTTGCTTCTTCAGCTCTCCAGCTGAATTTTAGGTTAGCCTTCCACCCTTCATTGTAGGTATTTGAGTAGGAATCCCACGTCTGATTCGGTCTCCCGTGATACATTGCAGACACTTCTTTATACCAGCTAGGTAAACACTTGAAATATGCATCACCGACCCACAAGTTTCACAACTTGGTGCAGCTAAGTCCATGGATGGTTGTGGTCTACTCACATTCAAATTCTTCAACTTAGCAGTGATGAGAGAAAGTTGTGATGTTACCTTACTTTCCAGTGAATCAACCTTTGATTCTAAGGTGTCCATTCTCCTATTGTGTTTGCTTGAAGCTCCAAGCTCATGTACATAAATCTTTAATATGCATATGGCCATAGCACAAAAGTCACATTTTATACATAAATCATGCACTTTAATCATCATAAAAGTTCATGTAACATTCACAACTCATTTTCATAAACATAAGAGGAGATTAGTAGTTTTGCTACATTTACTTTGTTTTCCTTTACCCAAACTTCAAAAGTGCTCTTGGATCTCTTCCAAGTTTGCTCTTGGAGATCTTAAAACCTTAAAAATCATGGCATAACATCTATATAAACATGCCATCATCAAGATGCAACAAAACTTGTAAAAACACATAAAACCCCCTTTAGGTTTTTCAAGAGTCCTACAAGTTTAAGAGTTGATTTTTATGGCCCCTAAGGCTTCAAAAATCCATCTCTTAGCTTTACCCTATATAAAACATCATTTTAAAGCCAATGGAACCATCAAAATACTCAAAAACACAACGCTTCTATTTTTTTCTTAGCTTGGTCGAGAACAGCAAAAATGAGGAAAGGAAGGGTTTTTCAACTTTGTTCATGTAACCATGTGTTTTCTTACTTCCAAAACCCCTTTTCTTAACATTGATTAACTCAAACACAACTTCCCTTAGGTGAAACAAAATTTGGGTAGCACCTCCCCATAAACTTGAGCTTCCCAAAATTTTACAACAACTCAAAACAACCACCAACAACCAACAACATAGCTTATAGTACTCAAAGAAAAACTTGCAATCCTTTACCACATTAAAAACCTTCTCTTTTTCATTTTCAACTCTTGAAATCCTAGCCATCATCTTCCAAAAGAGAGGCAAGACTTAAGAAAAGATGGAGATTTAGTTGCTAGAACTCCTTACCTAGAGTTATAGAAGCTTGAATCTCGTCTTTCTTGCTTGGAGGAGGCGTGATTTTTAGAGAGAAGGAGGAGAAAAATCTGACTAAAGAGAGAGAGGGAGAGCATGGCTAAGTGAGGGGGAGAGAGGAAAAATTGCTTTATGTAAAGTCCTCTTTCAAAATGAAGGGTTGAGATTAAGACTTAGTGATTAAGTTTTCTCTTGGATGCTTGAGATTGTGCCACTTGTCAAGCTCATGTGGTCAGTGAAAAAGGTATCATTATTACTCTAAACCACCACATTAATGACTTAGTTGGGCTGACTAGCTTCATTACTGTCTAGTTACTTGATACGGTTGCACGCATTTCTGTAAAGTACCCTTTATACCGTTAATCATCTTTTTACTTTTCCGGGGACTTTCTCTCTCATGTGGCACCATTCCCTGGGCCTCCTTGCCTAGGTAGTGTCATGTCCTAGCCCATAGCATCCTCGGGTTTCCCTTATAACTCGTCAGGATTCCTCAATTTGTGTGCAACACTGTAAAATGTGCTTCTGGTGGCCAATTTGACTTAAGGGCATGGGAAATTCTATATTTTTCCTCGATACGCCAGCCCTTTTCCTTTCCTCCAAATTTTTCTCAGATTTTCTGTAATTAATTTTCTAACACAATACATTTTTGGGGCTTTCGGGCACTGTTGTTCTCCGTACTTTGAAACTGCCCATACTGAACACCGGGTAATAATTTTATTAATTACTTTATGACCCAACTAAAATTTTCTCAGTTTGGGTCTCCGACATTTGAGAACTCCTGCTACCTAAAATAATTAGTTCTCAGTCGCCCTTAACTCTAAAATCCTTTAATTACAAAAATGCCATTGCCTTCTTATTTTCCACTTATTTACGAAAATGCCACTACATTCTTATTTCTTTCTTAATTACCAAAATGCCACCACTTTTTCTACTCTTTCTTAATTCCAACTTTACCCTTAGTTGACTTTTGACATTTTTGGCCAACTTCGACTTCTTGGTTAACTTTGACTTTTGGGTTGACTTTGACTTTTTTGGTTAACTTTTGATCAATTTACCAAAATGTCCTTATTATTTGATGACATTTTATGCCCTAGATCTTTTAATCAAAATGACCATTTTACTAATATATAGGCCAAGTGACCATTTTACCCTTAGTAATTTTTTTTAGTTAGAATCCTTAAGGCAAGGACTTAGTCAATTACGATCTTTATTTCCTTTAGGCATTTTTCTCTATATTTTTCCTCATTATGGGCCTTATATCATTATTTAATTTACAGATTTAGCCTTTAATCCTAGTTACATAAATGTGGATATTACAATTGCACTATAGGGTGCAACCCCCGGGTCGTTCTCTATGGAGCCTCATGCGCAATTAGTTATTTAGCTTGTGATTAAGTTCACTTCGAAAGTGAAAACCATTTTTGATTTAAAATTGTATGGAATTGAAATTGAAATATAAAACAAAGTTTCTTTTTTTTTTTTGGATTTTGGGAATGCAATGAAAACATATTGTAAAACTCAAAAGATGTTTGATAATGAATTCCCCTTGGAAATAGTTCAGGCTATCATAATTCACAAAACATGAGGTAAAGCAGTAGTTTCGCACTATGTTTCGTAATGAAAACTCCAATAACTCATTGGGTCAGAAATTCCATGCAATGAACTCCATTCCATGAAACCCTTTAAAAATACTTAGTGTGTGCAAAGAATATGCCAAGTGAAAAATCCAATTCAACACAATATCGCCTCAAATATCAAGCACAACTTGGATTCCGAGTTGAACTTTGTAATTTGTGTGTAAATACTTGGTATCGGTTGAGCCAAACTTGGATTATTGTGTATTGAGTTGGTTTGTGGTTGACAAAGAAGAATGGAGTTCATTTTGCTTATTCAATGAAATCTTGTTGTTCTCTTCTATCATCCTAGTTGTGCTTGATTTTAGAGTTAACAATGCATGAAGTTGATTTTGTCACTTTGCGATTTCTGTACACACACTAAGTGCTCTTAATGGATTTTATGAAATGGAGTTCATTTCATGAGATTTCTGACCTGGTGAGTTGTTGGGTTTTTTAATTACAAAACTTAGTGTGAAAGTCGATACTTTTCCCTAATCCTTTGCGAACTATGATGGCACAATTTGTTTTCAAGAGGAAACCACCATCGCATACACTTTTCATACTCAAATCTGTTTTTACTCTCTCTCTTTCATAAGAAAATACCAAAAACACGTTTTATTCTGTAATTAGTTTAGGTACATAGCTTAATTTGATCTTAAAATCCGATTGCATTTGCATGACAGGCATAATCACAAGCTAAGGGTTATTGGTATGAAATATTAGCTTCCGGAGAGAACGACCCTGGGGTTATCACTAAACAATCCTTGGAAATCACAATTAATATTCCTGATCCATTTTTAAGGCTAACCAACGACCTAAGTTTACATTTTGTGGCTTAGTCGGATCAGCGAAATGTTCCAGAGGTGATTCCAAATTTCCTTTGCCAGAGTTCCTGAAATGAAATAGCAAACATTTGAAGTATAACTTGCTCATGATTATAATTAAGTGAAAATGTATCATTTTCATGGCAAATGCACCCACAATAAGCTAATCACAATCAAAATAAGCTAATCTCTTTTTCATCGCAACGACTATAGTAGAAAATGGATACTCGGTGACAGTGATAGAAAATGGAAATGATTGATTGAAATGAAGTGGAAATGGGAAAAGAAGGGTAGCGGTCACTTACTACGATGAACGGGGCAGCGGCGACATCAAAAATGTTGTGAAACAATACGGTGGGTGAGAAAGATGACGAAAGGCAATGAGAGTAGAGCAATGGAGAATGAGAATAGAAATGAAACTGAATTATGAAAATGAGTTTTTAAAGAAGGAAGATGAGCATGAAAATGAAGAGTCCCAATTTTCGCCGCGTTGCACAATGAATTTGGTCGCGGTGAACAACTTTAGAAGATGAAAGGTCAGAGGGTTGGCTGCAGCTAAAAATTGATTTAGTTGGGAACACTAGCTAAGAGGAAAAACACTGGCAGGTCGTAAGTTTGGCCATGAAAAAATTTTATTTCGTCGCGGCAAAAAATCACATAGGGCAAACACAAAAGAAAATGAAACACACAAACACAAGACTAAACACTAGCACCTAATCCTAGAACTTCAACCAATCATCAAACACAATTCTCAAGCATAATAAACAAGTCTCTTCACCTATCAAACTCATAGAGCAAGGCTACATATGAAATAAGGGGTTTTATTGAATGGAAAAACATCCTAGAAAGAAATGCAACTACTCTAAAATCATGGCAGCTTAGTAGTCTCTTTGAAGTCCCCGTGCTTATCCCTAGTATTTCCATATGTTACATGCACAGGTACCATCGGTTCCATTGAAGTCTTGTGAGATGTTCTTGCAAAATCAACTGAAATTCCTCCCTCAGATGTGTTATCACTGTTGATGCATAGTAGGGAATTCATGCACTTATCGGTGAATTTAATAGGATGTGTATGGTGTGTCGAAAGCATACTATTAATCGATAAAAGGTGGGTACATGTCTTAGATGTTTTGCAAAAACATATGCATTGATCAGCAGGCTCAAAAGGGAACAATGAATCATTTTCAGAAGATGGTGCAAATGGTAAAGAGTTTAAACATGCAAGTTCATTTTCAAAATTCAAATCACTAACTGTATCATCAATGGCCATGTCAATAGCATTAAGACTCATAAGTGAATAATTCTAATAAGGGTGTTTCATGGCTTCGTACATTTTAAATTGGATCTTATTTTCTCTTACTTCCATTGAAATGCTCCCTTCTTCATGCTAATAATGGTATTAGCAGTCCTCAAGAAGGATCTACCCAAGATTAATGTAGCTCCCTAAGAGACTCGTTGGACATGTCAAGCACATAGAAGTCAGCTCGAAAAACTAAATCCTTTACTTTTACCAAGGTATCCTCTATTAGCCCCTTAGGATGCATAATTGTCATATCAGCTAATTGGAGTACCACAGTGATTGGTTTCAAATTTTTCACCCCAAATGCTTCATAGACAGACTTGGGCATCATAATGATAGCAGCCCCTAGATCTACCAATGCCCCCTATGGTTACTTTGCCTATAGTGTAAGGGATGGTAAAAGATCCAGGGTCTTGACATTTAACTGGAATTTGGGGTTTAAAGAGGGCTGGCACATTGGACTCACTTGGACCCTTTCGTTTGGTCTAAATTTTCTCTTGTTAGTGCACAGGTCCTTAAGGTACTTAGCATATGTAGGAACTCTCTTAACTAAGTCAAGTAATGGAATATTTACCTCTATCTTACTGAATAAATCAAAGACTTCCTTCTCCTGCTTCTTTTAAGCCTTTTTTTACTCATTAAATAAGAAAAAACGTTATTACTGTTCACGTGTTATTTTTCCAAATTTCTCACCCAACTTTGAAAAATCATAATTGATTCTAGAAAAATAAAAATGTAGTGGTTCCAATTTCTAAATTTAGCTTATTAAGTGATATATAGGGGAAAAATACTCATTGGCCCAAAAACTTGCCCATTTGAATCAGTTTATTGCAAAACATTCACTGTCCAATTGGTAAATTCATCCTTTAAGACCCTAAGAATCAAGTCATAACATCCATATAAATATGCCATCATCAAGATGCAACAAAACTTGTAAAAAGCATAAAACCCCCTTAGGTTTTTCAAGAGTCATACAAGTTTAAGACTTGATTTTTATGGCTCTTAAAGCTTCAAAAATCCATCCTTTAACTTTACCCTACACAAAACATCATTTTGAAGCAATGGAAGTATCAAAATGCTAAAAATCACAGCCTTTATATTTTATCTTGAGCTTAGACTAAAACAGCAAAAAAATAAGGAAAGGAAGTATTTTTCAACTTTGTTCATGAAACCATGTGTTTCATTGCTTCCAAAACCCCTTTTCTTTCATGGATATACTCAAACACACCTTCCCTTAGACTAAAAGAAATTTGGGTAGCACCTGCCCATAAACTTGAGCTTTCCAAAATTTTACAACAACTCAAACCAAACAACAACAAAGTTCATACTACTCAAAGAGTAACTTGCAACCCTTTACCACTTTAAAAACCTTCTCTTTTTCATATTCAACTCTTGAAAACCTAGCCATCATCTTCCAAAAGAGAGGCTAATTCAAGGAACTAATCCAAGAAGGTAGTAGAAGTTTCAAGACTCAAGAAAAGAGGAAGATTTGGTTGCTAGAAACCCTTATGAAAGCTTGAAGCTCTTCTTTCTTGCTTGAGGGAGGCTTGATTTTTAGAGAGAAGGAGGAGAATTTCAGACCAAAGAGAGAGAGGGGTCACGGCTGAATGGGGAGGGAGAGAGGAAATTTTGCTTTATGTAAAGTGCTCTTTCAAAATGGAGGGTTAGGATTAAGACTTAATGGTTAAGTCTTCTCTTGAATGCATAAGATTGTGCCACTTGTCAAGCTAATGTGGAGGGTGAAAAAGGTGTCATAATTACTCTCAACTACCACATTAATGACTTAGTTGGGCTGACTAGATCCATCTTGTCCAGTTACTTGGTCCAGTGGCACGCATTTCCGTAAAGTTCCCTCTACACGGGTAATTATCTTTTTACTTTTATGGAGACTTTCTCTCACATGTGGAACCATTCCCTAGGCCTCCTTGCCTATGTGGCATCATGTACTAGCCCATAACATCTCTAGGTTTCCCTCGTAACTCGTCAGCATTCCTCGATTTGCGTGTAACACTGTAAAATGTGCATCCAGCGGCCAATTTGACTTATGGACATGGAAAAATCCTATATTTTTCCCTGATACTACTGTCCTTTTCCGTTCCTCTAAATTCTTCCTCGATTTTTCATAATTAATTTTGTTAGAAAATACTTTTTCGGGGTTTTTGCGCACTGTTGTTCTCCGTACTTTAAAACTGCATGCACCGGACACCGGATAAGAATTTTATTGATTACTTTATGACCCAACTAAATTTTTCTCAGTTTGAGTCTCTGGCATTTGAAAACTCCTGCTACCTCAAATAATTATTCTCTGTCATCCTTAGCTCCGAAATCCCTTAATTACGAAAATGTCATTACTTGTCTTATTTTCCTCATAATTACCAAAATGCCACTACCTCTTCTACTTTTTCCATAATCACCAAAATGCCATCACTTTTTCTTAATTCCAACTTTACCCTTGGTTGACTTTTGACATTTTTTTGTCAACTTTGACTTTTTTGTTGACTTTTGACCAAATTACCAAAATGCCCGTATTATTTGATGACATTTTATGCCCTAGGTCTTTTAATCTAAATGACCATTTTACCCTTATCATATTGGCCAAATGATCATTTTACCCTTATCATTTTTACTTAGAATCCTTAAGACTAGGGACTTAGTCAATTATGATCTTTCTTCCTTTAGGCATTTTCCTATATATTTTTCCTTATTTATGGGCCTTATATTATTGCATAATTTACAAGTCTAGCCTTTAATCCTAGTTATAGAAATGCGGATATTACACTCGCCGCGGAAAAAATCGCGACTCTTCATCTCCCGCAAGTTTTCTTTCTTAAACGCGATTTCAGTTTAGTTTTTCATTATGTCTTTTTCTCTCTTACTATGCTCTCATTTTCTCTTGTCTCCATTGTCATTCTCCACCACAATATATGTCATTCTCAGTACCACCACCGTCCAATTCATCACAGTAAGTGATTGCTATCTCCCCATTTCCATTTTTCATTTCATTTCCATGAATCATTCCGTTTTCTATCGCTGTCGCTGAGTGTCAAGTTTCTGCGATTTTCTTCGTGATGAAAAATGAGATTCGCCGTGACCAAATTCATAATTAGCCGTGACGAACCATAGTTTTCACCGTGACCAACTTCAGGTGGCAGCTGTTTTTCATTATGTTTTAGGTTTAGTTTATTTTTAACCTTTGATTTTTTTTTTTGTTTTAGTGTTTGGCCAGTCACCATGCCTAGGACGAAAAACCCTGGTGTAGTCGAACTACTGTGTGACACACCTTAACCTTGCCTTTAGCTTCATTTTATATTGATTTGAAACCAAAGGGAAGCCTCAATTTGATCAAAAAGTCCAATAGGTTCAAATTGAAAACTTTCAACTTTTGAAAGTTACTATTCACAGCTTTTTGGACCAACTTTGAAAATTCATAACTAATTCTAGAAAATCAAAATTGAGTGCTTCCAATTTCTATTTGAAGCTTGTAAGTTACTCTATAAGGGAAAAATACTCATTGAGTCATTAGCTTGCCCAATTGATACAGTTTAATACGTGAAAGTGTACTGTTCATTTGGTAATTTTTCAATTTTCTCAGGTTTTCAGTGATTTTCTTCAAACTTTGGAACATCATAAATTTCTATACAAAACTCAAAATTCAGTGTTCTTTAGCTTGTTTTAAAGCTTGCAATGCCAAATATTTTTTTGAAAAATATCAACTCATTTGGAGTTCATTTACTCTATTTTCTGATAGGTCAAAGTTAGGGGTTTAACCAACTTCACTTTGACCATTAGTCAACCTTATCACTTTCAAACTTATCAATTTAAAACCCTAACTTCTAAACCTCTTTTAATCATATTTGATCATGCAATTAAGAGTTCTTAACTATCACATGTGTACCAAACATGCATAGGTTTGTAATACATATTACATAATATGTGAAAGTCCCAAAATGTTATTACATTTACAACATAATTCCATATACATAAACATGTAAAATCCTTGCTTCATGCATCATGCATTTTCTCCTTACCATTTGAAGAACTTGTAGCTAAAAATGGTTAGTGGGGAGAGTGAGATTTTTGGAAATCCCAATAGCAAAGTTTACTAACATACACAGAAAATTGCATGACATTTTTTAAGTTCATGTAGAATTGTGTAACATTGTAAAATGTGTATCAAGCACATATCAATGCAAATGGCCATAGCATAATATCACTCATAAACACATTTCAACAATGTACTAAGTATATTCAAGTCATGCACATCATTAAGATCATTTCACAATAATGTTAGATGGAGTTAGAAAACTTTGCTACCTTTGCTTCTTAACTTTGCTCTTGATTTTGTAACCTTTCTTGATCTCTTTGAAAATCACTTTCTTGCACCAAACTCTTGCCTACACAATTGACAATATAATGGCCATCAAACATAAGTGATTTTCAATGCAAGAAGCAATGTAAAACCCCTTTAACCATTCCCTTGAATTTCATAAACCCTAGAACATCAAACTTGTCTCTATGATTTTCTAATGCTTTCATAAACTTGGGGTCACTTACACCCTACACAGAAAATCATTTTGAATCCATTGGAGGCATCAAAATCATCAAAAGAAACTTCCTTCCCCATTTTCCAGCTATGGCCGAGAGGTATCCCAAACAATAATCAATATGGATTTTTCAACTTCCAATACTTCTATTCCAAACCCATATTCATGCATGGTAAAACTTGATTTTAACTCTCCTACTTCAAATGGAAAATTGGGCAGCACCTCCCCTATATGTTCATGATTTCCCAAATTTACAAAATCACAAAAACAACTCAATCAACAACAACATATATACCAATATGCTCCTTACAACTCAAGGAGGCTTTTGCAACTAATTAATGGCTTTAAATCCCTCTCATTCTCACTTTCCCTCTCAAGAATCCTAAGTATAAAACTTGAGAAAGAGAGACCAAATCAAAATTTGAATACATGGAAAGTGAAGAGGAAGTTACAAGGAACAATTTCATGTGTAGCATAAGGCAGTAACTCCTCTTACCTTGGAATTTCTCTAAGCTTTTCTCTTCTTCTCCACCCCAAATAATGGTGTCCTCTTGCTCTCAATTTTCTGCCCAAAAGTCGGTCATGCATGGAGGAAGAAGGGAGGGAAAATTGGTTTATAAAATCTCATTAAAATGGGATGGATGGTTAAGATTATATCTTGAAATTTAAGGGCTAAGATTTGCCCACATGCATGATAACTTCTTGCTTCTCATTGACTACTTAAAAGGTGTCATAATTACTGTAACTAAGGGGGTTAAAATCTGGTTTGTGTAATCAAACTAGATCCCATTCGGTTACTTTTACCGATTGCACTTTTTATAGGTAAACATAACTTTATTTTGGTAAATCTTTTTCTATTTTTGTGGAGATATTTTCTTCCTTATTTAATCTCCTTATTTTCATGTTGAATATGGAAAATTTATTATCCCCAAAATACCCCTTGACTTCCTTAAATTTTGCAGGATTAATTTATTCTGTCCAAAATCCTTGAAAAAGTACAATTGGAGGGTAAAATTCTTTTAGGACCTTGAAAAATACTACATTTTTCACTGATTCTCTAGCCCTTTTTCTTTTCCCAAAATGCCCCCTAGATTTTCTAAAATTAATTTTTGAAATAAATTATATTTCATGGATTTTCAGGTCTTTTCCTCGATTTTCAAGGAAATCGCCTTAATCGTACACTGGACAATAATTTTATTAAATACTATAAAATTCACTGTAAATGTCCTCAACTCTAACTAGGAGTTGGTGATAGTCTGATATGAGATTAATCTAAAACTCATTTCTTTCTTTTTACAAAGAGAAATGGGGCTTTCCAGGGTGAGACACTAGGTCTAACAATCCCCTTCTCTAATAGCTCCTCTATTTGTTCTTTTATCTCTTTCTTCTTAATTAATATCATTCTGTATGGAATCTTGGAATTTGAGTTCATTCCTGGTACTAAATCAATAGCAAACTTCACCTCACTCCTGGAGGTAGTCCGCTGATCTCTTTTGGAAATATATTTAAGATCTTTCCGACTATCGGAATAACACTAAGGGACTCTCTAACTTCAATCTAAACTGGGGAGGAAGTCCCTACTGTGCCTTTGGCGGCTAATCAAGCTCAAAGGCCTCTCTGGCCTTTACTATTTGACTAAATAAAGTCTCCATATTTGAGGAGAAATGTAGTTTCGTAATTCCAGTCCATTTACGGCGTTTAGCTTTCCCGTAAACTATCTCCTCTAGACAATTTCTATAGTTTAAACTTTAATCTTTTCGTTGCCTTTGCATTTCACTTGAATCTCGAGGTGATAATATCATAGTTGTTCCTGATCCAGATGAAGTGTATTGGGGTTCTCTTCCCTTTCTGGATCCTCTTCTTTTACTAGGAGTGCTTCCTTCGGTATCGGCATCTCTACCGGACTTACAGATTCTAGACGACCTGATCCAGCTCATATGCCTCTCTGGCACAACTGGATATATCCTAACCAAAACCCTCATCCATGTAGAGCAGTATGCTCACGTAGTCCTCGGATGTTAGCATCCAGTATGTGCTATGAAGAAGCAATCTTATCAATCGCTGGACCTTCATATCTGTTGTCCCATGGATATTCTAGTAGTTCTTATGCCAGCTCCTTCCCTTTTTCAGACACTTCACTGATATACTTAACTTTTCATGTTTAGCTAATCACATTCATTCATAAACTCATGAATATGAAACATAACTAACTAGCATATCATCATAAGAGGCAACCAACATATACCATAACAATTAGCATTCAATATAACAAAACATTGCATATTGAATACTAGTGCACAAGATGTCATTTAACAATGCACAACTTAACAAATAATAATGCACATATTGCATTACAAATCAACTCAAATCTTAAACCTTTGCTCTGATACCAAACAATATGTAACACCTCTTATTTATCCCTCTTAGCTTCTATTATAATGATTTGGAACCAATTAATGGCCTCAAACAACTTACATTGTCAAAAGGGACCAAAATGAAAACTTTCATTTTTAAGAAAGTTACTATTCACAGTTTTTCGGGCTAACTTTGAAAATTCATAACTAATTCAAGAAAAATTGAAATCGAGTGGTTCCAACTTCTATTTGAAGCTTACAGATTCCTTTATGAGGGAAAAATATTCATTTATAAAGAAACTTGCCCAGTTGGTACAAATTCTTTCATGAAAATGTACTATTCATATGGTAATTTTTCATTTTCCCAGGATTTTTTGTTATTTTTCGCCAACTTTGGACATTCATAACTTTCTGTATAAAATTCCAATTCCAGTAATCTTTTATCTTGTTTTAAAGATTGTAAAGTGAAATATTGTTCCACAAAATGTCAGATAATCTGAAGTTCATTGGCTATATTTCCCGACAGGGTAAAGAAGGGCAAATGACCAACTTTACTTTCAACGCTTAGCCAAATTTTTGCTCTACTTAACTTCATAACTTACCATTTTGATTTCTAAACCCTTCTTAACCATATTAACCTATGTAATTAGGCATTCTTTAAGCATACATTACTTATCAAAAGTCCATGGTACAACCATAAGTCACATTACATAACACATTACAACATTTAAACTAAATACATAAGTTCTTAACAAAGTCCAAAACATTATACATTAAACTTTGCTTCATGAATCAACCACTTTCTTCTTACCCTTGAGTATGCTTCCACCTAAAAATAGTTAGCGGGGGAGGGTGTGATTTTTGGAAATCCCAGTAGCAAAACTTTCTAACACACATTATAAAATTGCATGACAACTTTCAATATAAGTGTGAATTCATAAAAGTGCAACATGCAACAATGAAATGGATATGGCCATAGCAATCATCACAAATTTCTAATATAAGTCATGCATAATTCATATACATTTTCAAAGCAATTAAGCTTAGGGTTAGAAGGTCTTGCTACCTTATCTCTTTAGCTTTTCCTTACGATTTTAAACCTCTCTTGATGGTCTTTCCTAATAGGCTCATTGGCTTCTCAATCTCCTTGAGATTTCTTCAAGATTTTCTCCTTCTTCTTCATGCTTGAATATGGCATCCTCTCCCTCTCTTTGTGCATCTGAAAAGTTGGTCTCTAAATGGGGAGGAAGAGGGGGAGGAATAAATTTATAGCACTCTCATGAAATAGGATGAAAGGCTAGGATGCAATCTTACTTAAGGAGGTTAATCCAATGGCTAATATTTAGCCACACCTCCACCATTTGTTTAACTCTCATTAGCTCTTAAAAAGTATGTAATGATGGCTGCACATGGTGAAGAAAAAAATCTGTTTGGGTTTGGTTACACTAACCGAACCAAATTCCATTTGGTTACTTCTACCGATTACACTTTCTACCGTAAACATAACTATTCTGGTAAATCTTTTTCTACTTTTCTAAAGATGTTTTCTTCCTCATTTAATCTCCACAATTCCCTCTTGAATATATTAAAATCATCATCCTCAAAATGTCCCTTGATCTTATCAAAATTAACAGGATTACTTTATCCTGTCTAAACTCCTGAAAATGAACAATTTTAGAATAAATCACTTTCAGGGCCTTATAATTTTCTATATTTTTCATTGATATTCTAGCCCTTCATCTTTCCCCAAAATACCTTCTAAATTGTTCCAAATTAATTTTTGTAATAAATTATATTTTGGGGATTTTCGGACCTTTTTCCTCATTTTCGGGAAAATCGCCTTAATCGTACTTTGGGCAATAATTTTATAAAATATTGAAAATTCCACTGAATTTTTATAGACTCTGCTTTTTGGTCTTAGGGAACTCCTGATATCTTAAATAATTATTTTCAACCTTCAAATCTTTAAAATTTCATAATTCCTCATCTAGACCGAATTTCAACAATCGGTTGTATCTCTGGTAACCAGTGAGTTCTGCTCTATCTTTTGAGCATCTGTGAATTTTTCTAGTTTTTGGTCAACCGTTTGACTTTTTGACTTTGACTTTGACTAGGTCAAATGACCAAAATACCCTTACACTTTCTCTTAATGACCAAAATACCCTTTCATCGTCTAACTTTTCATAAATTCCCATTTTGCCCTTGACTTTTTGGCCCTTGATCTTTTGGTTTCTGAGTCCTGGGGCAACTTCCCAGGTGGTCACCCATCCTGAAATTTCTCCAAGGCGAGCACGTTTAACTTTAAAGTTCTTATCGACTTCCATCCACCGGGCCAAATCTGATTCTGTGACTTTTGGCCCAACAGCATCAACTTTTTCCGTACTTTCTATCCGTGGCCTCTAACTTGACTTTTGATTACTGGTTTAGCCCTTTTTTATTAAATGACCATACTGCCCTTGGTCTTTATACTTAATAACATTTATGTCCCTGGCTTACATTCTTAGAAATCTCAAGGCCTTAAGACTAAGTTGACCAGGGTCTTTTTGGTCCACCGATATCTTTTCTTTTTGTACTTTTATTTCTAGGCCTTGTCTTATTATAACTATCGATTTGGCCTCTATGTCGGTTTAGAGAAAAGGGTGGATATTACACAGCAGCCATACTTTGGATCATCACTTTCATCTCTTCCCTCATATTCTTATCCACAACCCTAGCCACCACCTCATTTCTTCACTTCCAGACCATCATGCATATATATTCTTCCACCAAGAGCTCTGAGCTGCTCATCATGAGTAGCTAAACCTCTCCCTTCCTCTTGGAGATGGAGAAGGCTTGAGTTCTAGAGCTTAACAAGGGGAGTATTAGTTCAATCTGTATTTCTGTTATATATTACTTAGTTGCTGAGTTAGGACTAGTAATTTATATTTAAATACTTGGTTAAGGTCATACCAAATTTGGATAACTTTGTGTATTGGATTGCTTTGTGTTTAACTTGGTTGTGTGAAGTCTCATTCCTACCTATTCAATGAAATCTTTGCTGCTCTCTTTTATCTTTCTAGTTGTGACTTGGTTGTGTGGACTTGGTTTTAGGTTTATTTGCCCTTTTGGTCATACCAGCAAAACCTTTGCCCTTACATAGCCCTTGCCTTTCTTTTTCATACCCTTTCCTTTATGAACCATCAAAACAGTGCTAGGCCTCTTCTTGATGGTCTGTTCAGCTGTTTTGAGCATCTTATACAGTTCAAAAATGGATTTCTCCATGTTGTCATGTTGTAATTCATAACAAGCTGATCATAACTGTCAGGGAGTGAGTTTAAGATCAAATCTGTAGCTAACTCCTGACTTATGGGAAATCCAAGCCTATTAAAGTGATCAATGTAGCCTTTCATTTTTAACATGTGAGAGCTAACTGAGTACTCTCAACCATCTTGCAGGAATGTAAGGCTTTAGTAGTCTTTTACCTCTCTTGCCTTGCCTGTTGCTGGAACATTTCCTTAAGATGAATGATCATCTCATAAGCCTCCATATGTTCCAGATCTCTATGGATCTATGGAACCATGGTGGTAAGCATGAGGCATCCTACATCCACAGAGTCATCCTTATGCTTTGAGTAAGCATCTCTCTGAGCTCTGGGATCATTAGTTGTATGCTCATCAGGAATGGGTCGATCAAGGAAATAAGCCTTTCTTTCGTGCTTGAGAACAATTCTCAAGTTCCTAAACTAGTTAAGAAAGTTAGTTCCATTGAGTTTGTCCTTCTCAAGGACCGATCACAGTGATGATGTAGCAGTATTTCTAATCAACATGATTCTAAAATTTTAAAATTATGCAAAGCATATTAGTAATCTCCCACTGAATTAACAACCCTTGATATAATTAGTGGGCTAAGACCTATATTTCACTTAAATTTAACTCTGCTTTGGCAAGACATTAAATTCAAGTTATTTAGGTAGGTAACTCTTTACCAATTACATCATATGTAACTCTTAGGTTTTTTAGGATTGGATCATCATACGATCTGGCATGTTTAATCCTATCTAATACCTTGAGATCTAAAACCATTTTGATAATCGCAATTAAGTTAAAATGAGTTGTGTGAGTAGCACCATTACTCATTATTGCTTTTTTAAGATAACTCAATGCAACCACTTTGGTGGAACTTACATCTAAGCAATTGAGGTTTTGACAATTATCCATTAATTGACAGTATTATGACTTACAATTCATTTAGAGGGTTTAACGAGTTAATCTTATAAATATAATACGGATTGTGATTGCATCTCATATTGTAGCGTATTCAGTGATTGCAAACGAGCATGCAATGATCTAATCAAAAGCATATAATGAACGTGAGATAATATGGCTTGCCTAACGTAAATACTCCCAAGCCAATGAGAGGAATTCTAGTGAAAGATAAAAGATTACATTAAGAGAAACTTTGTTTGAACATACAAGGGGATGAGATGAGAAAAGAATGTATATCAAGAATCTTTAGAAGAAGGTAAGGCACGCAGGCAGTATTTAAATTTTACAACCTTTTGTAAAACTAAAGCCATGTTATTTCACCATACCGATTAAATCATTCAAAAGCAAATCACAATAAGCAATAAGTTATTCAATACAAATAATTCTTATTGTGTTCAGATTATATCGCGCTATGCATATAGGGTCGAAAACGCATACATCATGTATCATATACAGATTTGAAAATGAATACAATATATCCCATATTATCATGCTTTTCAAGAATCCAAGAACCCAAATATCATATATATCATGTTCTTGGTCAAAATGCACATATGAATTCAAGAATGCATCAATCAACATACATCATATATCATGCCATTCATACAAACTCAATCTAAACACACAATTGAACCTAGCTCTGATACCACTATTGGGATTAGAAGGTACACGCAGCGGAAGTTAAAATTTTCTAATCCCCTTATGGATCTGTCAAAGGCATTTAGATCAAAGAGATAGAACCATACATTTTGTGTTTTGAATTCAAAGCGTTTCTTGCGTTTGGATCTCTTTAGGTTTGATGACCTTTTGTGTTCTTGATTTTGATCATGAGGAGCTGATGTTTCTTTGATCGCCTCTCTCTACCGGAATCCACACGAACAGTTTCCAACAATCGCAGCGTGCTAACACCTCTCACGTCTCACTCTCCCTCTACGGCTTCTAGTGGCTCAAGGTTAGATTCGAATTTCTCATACTCTCTTGCTCATGAGTCCTACTATTTATAAAACTCATGGAGAGCTTCTAGAATCTTTGATTAATCTTTAAAATTCAAATTCAGATCTTAGAAGATATTCAAGATTAATCTTTATTAATCTTGAAATTCAAAATTTGAAATTCAAAAGATATTCAAGATTAATTTTTATTAATCTTGAAATTTGAAATTTGAAATTCAAAATGTTAAATTTGAATTTTACAATTCTGATTTGGATTAATCTAATTTGATTAAATCATATCCATATATAATTAATCCAAATAGTCAGCCAACGAATTTAATTTGTCTTTATAAATTAAATCTGAACATTAATGTCAGTTATTTAATTTAATCAAATAAATTAAATACTGACATATAATATTATTGTAATTTCAAATTTATATATATATATATAAAATTTGAATAAACCCTAGAATTAGAGCTCTTATTGAGCTGTTCTTACGTGCGACCCTGTTTGCCATATGAAGTTGGCAATGGGCTAAACTCAACACTAACCCACAAGGAAATGAAAACTCCTTTTTGTTACCGTATGGCCATACATTTCTCAGGCTCACTCTCGAGAAGCCCAGTAATATCTCTCAACTAATGTAAGGGACAAATCCCATCTTAATCTCCACATGAAAACCCCTAAGTCCCATTATAACCTTTATCAACACCCGGTCAAAGGTGACATTTGATTAAGTCAAAGCTTAGTGACTCTTATGTAGGAATCCATGATTATCTCAGGTCAAAGGTTATTATGACGTGATTCCATATGAGATAAGCTTACAACTTAATCCATGCAGCTTTCTCATAGCGGGTCGTCCAGCACCTTGTACTCTTAAAAGTGCCTATGACTTTGACTCATAATTTAACTGCATCCTCCAAAGCACTTCCATACCTTATCAAAGTCATACTAGCCTTACTTTATCTATGCTCCCGTATGGACAACCAACCAGGGACATATAAGACAATATTGATAATTCATCTATGTATGCAATTATCATAACAAACATGAAAAACATATGATAGTCAAATGGAGAAAATACATTAAAATAAATAATGTATGAGGTACAATGAGTGGCTCATAGGGCATAATTTTCAACACCATCGAGAGGGAAAAATCTTTAAGGCTATTAAGTTGAGTGTTTTTTCAAAAAAATTTAGTTCAACATGACAAATGAATCTGGCTTTACCAGGCTTTTAGACATATGATATTACTAGCTTCTTTTCAAGCTGAATGGAAGTGCTTTGGAGGATGCAGTTATCAATTGTTTTTGAGAAACTGGTACCAGTGTTTTTGAGAGTTGAAGAGCATATTGTTGATTAATTAAATCGTACTATAGTTTGGTCATGGTTTGAAGGGCTAGTGTTTTCTCATCTTGTTTGGCTCCAGTTTTGTGACGGAAGTTTTTGGATATAAGAATGAACGGTTTTATCAGATTGGATAGAAGGTCCTGTTTGTGATTTTTGAGAAGACTCAAATTTTTGGATACTGGATTGGGTCGAAGACCCTGTTTGTTGGGTGGATAACCCTGTTTGCTGGAATAAAGTCCCTGTCAATGGTCTCAGAAGATCTTGAAATTCTTCTAAGCAGAGTGGTGGTTCTTCTTCGATCAAAGGCTCTTTGCCTTTATCCATTTCTTCATCCTTATTCTTCTTCTTTTTAGGAGGCATTTTGGTATAAGGGTTTGGTCACTCAGTTTCCCTGTAAAAACTCTCTGGTTAGGAAATCTTGAAGAGAATTAGAAGTGCCTTTGATAAATTCAATATCAAATAAAAAACACTCAAATTTGCTTACCATCTGACAAAAATTTGTTTAGATGCAAGGTTTTGAACATCCCTTTGTGGATTTACAATCAATGTGGACTAAAAACCTTTAATTTAAAAGATCAGACTGAAATTTGGAGATGGACAAGACAATCGTCAAAATTTCTGTTTTGATTGTTGAGTAATTTTATTGAGCTGAGTTCCAGTGTTTGGAAGTAAAGGAAATGATTTCTTCTTTATCATTTTTGTTTGAGTATACCTCCATAACCAATATCAGAGGCATCATTTTTAACAATTTTAAAAGCAATTGGATTGGGAAGGCTAAGGCATGGGAGTTCTTTAACCTGTTGTTTAATTTGGTTAACAATGGTAGTATGAGTCTTAGTCCAAGGACGGGCCTGTTTTTGACCTCTGGTGGAGAGGTTTGATAAAGTTACTGAGTTGAGGTATAAAATCAATAACATAATTTAAACATCTCAAAAACCTTTGGAGTTGATTCTTGCCAATAATCTGATTAGGAAATTTGTCAACAAATTGAATCGCCCTTTCTATTGTAGTAATTTTTCCTTGATAAATCCAATGACCAACAAAATGAATTCATGTTCGAAAAAGAGAAATTTTTGGTTTAGATACTACCAAACCATTACGTTCTGCAAGTTTAATAAAATGAGATATATGTTTAAAGTGTTGATCGATAGAATGAGAAAAGATTAATACATCATCATATATACTATAATAAACTAATGATAATCATTAAATATTTCATTCATGATCCTCTGGAATTCTGAAGGAGCATTTTTCAATCCAAAAGGAATAACATTCCACCCATACTGCCCAAAGGGTACGGTAAAAGCGGTTTTATACCTATCTTTTTCAGAAATTTGAATCTGTTAGAATCTTGTCAAATTTTGAAAATATCTTTGCAGAATGAAGATGTTTAATTAGATCATATTTGTTTGGGATTGGATAATGAATCCATTGGAGGGCTTCATTAAGGGGTTTATAATTAATAACAAGTCTCGGAGTACCTTTTTCAATTTCTACATTTTTATTAACATAAAAAGCGGCACATGACCAAAGACTCCTACTCTTTCTAATAAGTTTTTTATTTAAAAGATCTTGGATTTCCTTTTAATAAGTTGCAAGAAGTTCTTGACTCATTTGGATAGGTCTAGCTTTTGTTGGAATAGTTTTCTCAGAAAAGTTTGACTCATATGGTAAATCTACCACATGTAGTTTCCTATCTCCAAAAACATTTGGTAAATCAGAACAAATTTTTTTATGAAATGTTTCTAAATATTCTTGAATTTTATTTTGAACTTTTGTTTGAGATAGAAGTTGTCAATTTTTTGAAAATAAATTTCTTCTTTTAAAAAGTTTATTTGATTTTGATTAATAGAAATCGGATTTAATTCTTTTATTTTCATGGACCGGGGCCATGGAAAAAGAAACTTTTTTCTGAAATGTTTTTTAGAAACCCCTTATGTTCCTGCCTGATAGGGAAACATAAGAGTTGCAAAAGGTGCTCCGAGAATAATTTGCTCGGACATTTCTTTTACCAAGATAAAAGGTTTTTTTAATTTTCAAAGATTCATTTTGAATAACAACATCTAAGATCTTGTATTCAACATTCAACTTGTCTTTGGTTATGCCTCTTAAAATTTTATTAGTTTTTTTCAAAATACTTTGTACGAACAAGTCTTTCTAAGATATAGTTAGACTCTGCTACTGCGTCAAACAACACTATTGTTTCCAAAACAAAACTATTACCAATAACAAGTTTTGCTTTTATATGAAACTTTTGATATGTCAATTGTGAAATTATGTTTAGGAAAGAATCTTTAGACTATTCAGGATGCTTGTCAAAATTTGTGTGACTTCATTTTTCTTGATTCTTAGAAGGTTGATTTTCAGATATTTGAGAAATCAATGTTTGTTGGGTATCGTGTCTTAATTTAATTAATTTTACCTCATTTTTAAGATTATTAATCTTTGATTGGACGTATTGGATGGTTATAGGTTTAGAGGTTTGCTTAAATCTGTTAAGAGTTTGAGTTAAATCATATTTAAAAGGAAGTTTATGTTTTGATTTAGAATCGGAGTTTAAAGTAGATGCCAAAGTTAAAATATCTATATTTTGAATGATATTTTCCCTTCATATTATTAGGAAGTTGATCAGTAGTTTCTAGCAAAAGAGTTTGCTCACTTTTAATCATGTTTATAACTGGGGACGAACTGGATGAATCAGAAAATTCATCAAGTTGAATTTGGTTTATGTTTTTAGAAGAATTAGACTCATTCCCTGACTCAGAATTAGATTCGGAATTTGAATAAGAATCAAGCATCAGTTTATTTATTTGTTGCAATACATGCTCTTCCAGATGAAGTGCCTTAATATTTTTGAAAATTTGCAATATCTAGAACCTGGTTTTCCACATTTGTAACAAATAACTTTTGACTATTTTATGGGTTCAATAGGTTGTTTGGATCTGAATTCATTTTTTGATTTCCTTTCAATAGGTCGTTTAATTTTGAAAAATGTTTTTGATGTTTCTTTTGTGAAGGATTAGATTTTTTACAGTTAGGAAAAACGAATTGTTCATAGAATGTGCCAAATTCTTTCTTGGTTGTAACCTTTTCCTTCACCAATTGCTATTGAATCTTGTCATCCTGACAAATTTTGAGTGCAGTTTTTTTAACATAAGAAATCAGTTGTCCATAAGTCAAGTGTTCATAAGGAACGATGCCATTATTGAGACTTCTTAGTTTTTCTTTTACCTTCTCACCAAACACAGTTGGTAAGCCGGATAAGAATTTTTCTTTCCAAAATGGTTTATGGTCAGCATCCCTGGTTAAAACTCGAGTTAAGAATGCATCTTTATACCATCTGAAATCAGATAGTGTCATGCACCTAAAATTTGAAAGTAATTCTGCAAACTTATCTTTCCATAAGGAAGGATCACCCACAAAATGTTTGACAATTGTAAAGATCAATATGTTAATAGAATCAGAAATAGGCTCACCATTATGGGTAATGGGTGTCCCATCTGCTTATGTTTTAACAGTAGAAAAATAGTCTGTTTATCCTGAGAGGAGATATAATAATCCTACCAGCCTTTCAACTGTCCAAAAAATCAAAAAATTAAAAGGTTGATTATTTCTTCATCAATATAATCAAACTGTGTTTGATAGGCAATGCAAACCATACCCATTTCTTGCAATAGATCTAAAATTCATTTTTCGATTAGACCATCTATATTCCATTCATAAATTTGGTTTGCATTAAAAGATTTAATCTTTTTAGGTGTTTCTTCCACAAGGACATCAGGAGTTGTGGTACGTGGATAGTAAAGTTTAGAAGGCTTCGCCAAGAGAATTCATTAATTTGAATTTCGAATGTTAGAGAATTAATTTCAGGATTGGTTTCAGAATATGATTCATGTTTTCAAGAAACAATTTGTATTTTAGAAGATTGAGGAGTTTCAGGAATGGTTGACTGAACTAGACTTAGTCTTTGTTCTATTTGTTTAATTAAATTAGCTTCATTTTTTGTTTGGATTTTTTATCCTATTTGAATATTAACTACGGGTGGTTGTGAAGTTGAAGGTGTTTGGTTGATGTGATTTCCAATTATCTGGAGATATTGGTTGGTATAACTGTTTTGTTAAATAATATTTTTAATATCTCTAGGGTCTATTTTTTGTTCGATATTTTTATATTTAAATGGTGCAGCGATAATATGATGTCCTTTATCGTCTATTACTCTTGGAATTTGAACTGTAGTTGAAGGAGGAAAAGCTGAAGAAATTGTTTCTTTTGAAGGAGTATTCCAATCTCTTTTAGCAACATTAATGTTTGCAAAAAAAGATAATTCAAATTATGTTTATGACTATAGGTATGGAACCAATCAAAAAAGGGAATGTTTATTTCATGAAATTCCAGAAATTCATAAAATTCAATTTGAACTTGGTCTCTTAAATCTCCTTTGAAATTTTCATTAAACCATTTCCTTCGTAAGATATTTTTTGAAGAATAAAATTCTTTTCAAATACTTGGTTCATCAATTTCAAAATGATTTTTGATAACTGAAATACTTCTAGGTTCATCATTTATATCAGATTGGGTTAGAGAACCTACCGTTAGGTCATCATCCTCCCTTTGATATGATGTTTTAGGTATATTTGGAGTGTTATCTACTCCTTGTAATGAAACCGTAGTTGGAAAAGAATTAAATGTTGGTGTCTTAGTAGGAGGAACATAGATAACTGAAGGAAGAGATTGAGGCACCGAGGAACAAGAGTGCCTAGGTATTTCACTGTTTATTATTCTAAAATATTCATATGAAGACCTGGATGTTTGAGAAAAAGATTGTCTTGATCTGTCTGAAGTGACTAAGCCAAAAATTGTAAACTTAGGTCGTTGGTTAGCCTTGAAAATGGATCAGGAATATTAATTGTGATTTCCAAGGACTGTACAGTGATAACCCTAGGGTCGTTCTCTCCGGAAGCTACTATTGTATACCACTAATCCTTAGCATGTGATTATGCTTGTGATGCAAATGCAACCGGTATTTATATCTTTGTATGCTATGTACCTAAACTAATTACAAAATAAAACTTGTTTTTGGTATTTTTTGGTGAGGAAGAGAGTAAAAGCAGATTTGAAGGTGAAAAGGATATGTGATGGTGGTTTCCTCTTGAAAATAAGTTGTGCCATCATAGTTCGCAAAGGATTAGGGAAAGCATCGACTTTCGCAATAAGTTTCGTAATTAAAAACCCCAACAACTTGCTGGGTCAGAAATTTCATGAAATGAACTCCATTCCATGAAATTCTTTAAGACCACTTAGTGTGTGTACGGAAATTGTAAAGTGACAATATCAACTCCATACATTGTTGACTCTAAAACCAAGCACAATTAGGATGATAGAAGAGAACAACAAGATTTCATTGAATAGGCAAAATGAACTCCATTCTACTTTGTCAATCACAAAACAACTCAATACATAATAATCCAAGTTTGGCTCAACTGTGACCAAGCATTTACACACAAATTACAAAGTCCAACTCGGAATCCAAGTAATCTATAATGTAAATACAGATTAAAAGCAAATACTCCCCTTTCGGCACTTCGAACTCCAGCTCACTTCATCTTCAAGAGGATGGAGATGCTCAGCTCCTCATAGGTGATGGAAACGAGCTCCGAATGGATGATTGAAGCATGATAAATGGATGGATGGTGAGGAAATGGATGAAGTAGGATTTAGTGTGTGTGGAAGATGAAGAAAATGGAATGTGGTGTGTCTTTGCCTCTCTTTTCTCTTCTTTCTCCTCTTGCTCCTCCCTCTCTCAGCCTCCTTCGACAATACCTAAAAATGGCATAATAAAACCGTCTTGTGTCGGATCTCTAAAGCTGGGTCAGGTTATTTTCCATCTGGAGTAAAAATCTAGTGCTGATGCGTGATATTCGCCATGGCGAACCTCTCCCGAGAGTTCATGCCTACTGATTGAACTTTGGCTGCAGCGAAATGCTCCAGAGCTGCTTCCTCTTTCCTTTTATACAGAGTTCCTGAAATAAAATAGCAAATATTGGCAATATCATTTGCTCATGATGCAATTTAAGCACAATAACATCATTATTCATAGCATATGTACCCAAAATCACACTAATCCAAGTCAACAACTGTAATATCCACCATTTTCTGTAAAAAAGCACAGAAGCCAAATTCATAGATATGAGAGAAGACAAGGCTCAGAAATGAAAGTACAGGAAGAGAAGATGTCATTGGACCAAAGAGACCCTGGTCAATTTAGTCCCAAGGCTTTGAAATTACTAAGAATGTAAGCCAGGGACCTAAGCGTCATTAAATAAAAAGAGCAAGGGTAATATGGTCATTAGATAAAAGGGCCAAACCAGTAATTAGAAGTCAAGTCAGAGCCCATAGATAGAAAGAGCAGCAAAAGTTGATGCTGTTTGGCCGGAAGTCGCAGAATCAGAATTGGTCTGGTGCATGGAAGTCGGTAGGAACTTCAGAGTTAAGCGTGCTCGCCCTAGAGCAATCCCAGGATGGGTGACCTTCTGGGAGGGGACCCATATGTCATTTAATAAAAGACCAAGGACATAAAGGTCTTTCAGTATCAAAAGAAAGGGCAAAATGGTAATTTTGGAAAAAGTAGAGAAAGTTGAAGGGCATTTTGGTCATTTGACAAAGTCAAAGTCAACCAGTT
>JANTPZ010136569.1:0-26299 GCA_025593235.1 Vachellia pachyceras
ACTGTATAAGGCGGCCATGGCCATATTGATATGCCATTTATAAGGACAATAGACTTGGGAAGCCATGGTTTTACTCTTTTCGTCTTGGGGACTTGGGGGTGTTATTGGAGTAATCCTCTTCCACTGTAATGGATGTCACTAATGACTAAAACGTGTGAAATAGAATAAGATATAAATAACTATCTCCTTCAACAGGCTTAGGCTCGTATCAAGTATGATCTGAAGCATAATAGAGATGTATTCAATGTTATCCTATCAAGGGATATTGTTTTCAGAATTCGAACATGTGACTCTCACATCCTATAAGAGTGCATCATGACTCAAAGGCTCATTCACTACAAATAAAATTAACAATGAAAAATAATGTTTTTTTAGTTCTCCTTTCGGCTGTGGTGGTGGTCTTAATTGGTCATCCCATTCCCCTCTAACTAAACAAAACATAAAAAAATGAAATTAAATATTGAGTAGTTATTAATTTTATAATTTTTAAAAAATAACAATATCTAAAATGATAGTCGAGTTTTAATAATATCTTTAAAAAATATAAGTGTATAGATAATTATGAATAATAACGATAATAGTAAAATGAAACGATATTTTTTATTCGGCATGTATACCTATAACGGTGAAAAACATAAATAAGAAAATTTTTTATTTCCTGTGAGATGCACAGACACATTTTTAATGGTTAGAAGATTTGAACTTGGGATTATCTAATAAGGGCAGGTAACCCATCGACTTTAATTATTTATCAATCAAGTGTCACGTGAAATTAATCAATTGTTATTTGATGATAATAAAAATCCTATCCATCTACCCCATATTGATGCGTATCTTTAACTTTGTTTTCTTTTCCTTTCATAGGGAGAATTGGGAAAAAGTCCCCAACTAAAGAATTAATTGTAAATTGAGACATTTCACACATGCAACTGATTCCACATGTGCGACTGAGCATGCCTCATTCTTTAATTAATTTTTAAATGGGGATTTTTTCCCAAATTTCCCTTTTTTATTTAAAAGATTCATTCCTCTTCATTATTTACTACCAACACTTTAGCTTTCTCTTTAGGGAACAAAGGTAGTGTGTGCGCACACGTGTAAATATATTTATTCCATGTTCATGATCCAAGCCACTAATTATATAATTCACAAACACATCATTTCTCAATCAAATAGCTCATGGTGGAAATCATAATTTTGATTCGACTCTGATACTTTAGTAAGATATTTCCTTTTTTTTTTGTCAATTTTCAATCAGATGGAAACAACTATTTCCTTGCAACATGATAAAATAATATTTGAATCATTGTTAAAAAAGGTGTCCACATTTAAATTGATATATCCTCAAACAGAATTGCATCCTCTATTTAAACATTTAATTGAACAAAAAAGTTTTTAAAGTAGTTAACTCTTTATAACGTGATGAATCAATATTTGAATCATCATTAAAAAAAATATTTATATTTAGTACTTGATTGTCTCTCAAATAGGATTAACTCTAATAGAAGAATAACTCGTATCTACGAAAAAAATATATATCTCCCATTATTCTTTTGGTTAGTATTAAAAGTCCAAAAATATTGGGAGGGCTCGATTCGAATGATATATGATGTCAAAATTCAAGACCAAATTCATTGGACTGTGTGAAGTGATAACTGATAGGCCGACTAGGCTGACCCAAAGTCCACATGAGCCACCTTTCATATTCGTGTACATCGAAACCAGAACCGTCAATATTGTACACAGGATTCTAATTAGATTTTAGATCATTTTCTTTTGGCGAGAGAGTGCTTTACAATAAATTAATATATGTTTAATCAACAAAAAAATAGTATATAATGGTATATTGACTTTTTTTCCTTGAGAACAACAAGACTTTTCCTTCTATATATCTTTTCATTAACTTTTTTTTTTGTTTCTAATCAAACGAGATATTCTTTTAGTGGGGAAAATTTTAATTGAATACCCTTATATAGAGGCGAAACAACTTCAAAATTGGAGTGCATATGTCATTAAAAAAGAAAGAAAGGCAATCAACTGCATACTTTATATCATTTCATAAAATAGCTACAAGGAGGCTTTATATATAACCTCTTTATTATTGATTAACACACACGTATAAGGAACGAGTTTCAGTACTAAGCAGCTTGATCCGCATCTATTGCTAATCAAATCTTCTCCCGTTCACTTTAGGCCATAAATCTAAGGGCAACTATATGGAATGGGAACTAAACACAGGTCATTTTTCCTTTTTACTGCAGCACCGAAGGTCTCATTCATGTCAAATTCTTCATTCTTTTCCCCAATAGGAAGCTTCCAATCAACGTGATAAAGTAGATTTGCAAGAATCAATTCTAAAACTGGTGTAGCAAATGAGATTCCGGGGCATATCCTTCTTCCAGCACCAAATGGAGTAAATTCAAAGTTGGCACCTCTATAATCGACTGGGCTATCAACAAATCTTTCAGGTTTAAAACTCTCGGGTTCATTCCAATACTGAGGATGCCTTCCAATGGCCCAAGCATTGATGATCACCTTAGTCTTAAGAGGTATCACGTAGCCATTAATTTCACATATTTCACTGTTTTCTCTTGGAACTAACAAAACAGCTGGTGGATGTAACCTTAAAGTTTCTTGTATTACCGCAGCTACATAAGTTAAGCGATAAAGTTCAGACTCATCAACACATTCTTTGTTTCCGTAGACTCGTCTTACTTCTTCTTGTGCCTTCTGCATCACTCTTGGGTTTTTTATCATCTCCGCCATTGCCCACTCTATTGTTGTTGCTGCCGATTCAGTTCCACCAATAAACAGGTCCTAAAATTCATAAAAATGATTAAGCTGCACTAATTAGTACATGCATATATTACTAGCTAATCGATATCAAAATTAAAAAAAAAAAGACTAACCAAGACGACAGCTTTGATGTTGTCGAGAGTTAATGGGATTTCAAGGTCATTCTGTTTCTGAATCTTGAGAAGAACGTCAACAAGATCTTCCTCTACTTCTTCTTCCTCGGGGCTAACATTCTTTTCTAAGTGATCGTTGATGATAGTGTTAAGTATCCTATCAACGTCTTTACGCACTTTTTCATATTTAGCTTTCGTGCCACTGATCACACTAAGGAATTCAAGCGAAGGAAAGAGATCAGAGATCGTTAAGCCACTCGCAAGTTGTACCACATACGCCATAGTCGACAGAATTTCTTCTACATTTCCAGTCTTGCGACCAAAGGCTGCTCTAGCAACTATGGAATTCGTAAGTGGGTAGATTTTCTTGGTGAGATTCATGACGGAACCAAGCTCATGTTCAGAAATATGCTTCACAAATTCAAAAACTTCCTCTTCCCTTATTCTTCTAAATGTCCGAACCCTCTTTGCAGACAAAAGCTCCAAAGTACAAATCTTTCGAAGTTGCCTCCAATAGTTTCCATAAGGAGAGAAGGCTATGCCTGTGCTGTTATAACCAATGGTTTCGCTGGCAACAATTTTGGGTCTATTAGCGAAGATTAAGTCATGGGTTTTCATGACCTCTTTGGCTACTTCCGGTGAAGAGACTATGACGTGGGACATCTGTCCGAGCTGAAGGTACATTAAGGGTCCATACTTATTTGCGAGGTCTCTGAGAGATCGATGAGGTAGTGACCCAATCTGATGAAGGTTTCCTATGAGAGGTAGTTTTCTTGGTCCAGGGGGTAGGGTTTTGAGGGATTTCTTAGAGATAATAAGCTTGTGAATGATGAAGAGGAAGCAAAAGAAGGTGAAGAAGATGGAGTATGGGATCTGAATCTCCATGACTGAATTAAGGAAAATGGTAGAGCGTGTGTGGTGTAGTAAAGAAGACGAAGTGGCGTGGTTTTAAAACAGCGAGATTGCGAATGGGTACCTCGTATTATAGTCAACAGTCGGGAAAAAAAATAAGATCGCCCCACTTGGACCGATAGAATCTGACTGTTAGACTCCACTTTTGTTTTTTTAAACATTCCGAATCACTTAAAAAAAAGCATGTAAGTTAAAATAAAATTCTGTTTAGACAATTACTTTAAATGACAAAAAATTATTTAAAAAAAAGTTAATCCAAACACCTACTTTTGTAGACAATTATACTAATTGACTGTTATACTCTACCTTTGTTGACCGTTAGACTCCACTTTTATTTATATATGACACTCAAAATCAATTAAAAAATATTTTTATGTAAGTTAAGATAAAACTCTTCTTACATATTTATTTCGAATTATATACAATCACTTTTGAGTAAAATTAATCCAAACACCTTAAATGTTTCACTTTTATTGGTAATTATACTAATTGACATTGAAGGCTTCTCTTATTTCTTCTTTTTCAAAAGATTTAAAAGATATTTTTTTTTTGCAATAACTCATGCACTCAACATATTTATATAAGGTTAAACTCATAATTCCACACTTACCAAGACTTCAAAAAATGTTTAATGTTACGAAATATAACACCCCAACAAAAGGCATCCAAAACTGAACTATTATCATCAGCACGCCATTCTTGAAAAGATATAAATTGCGGTATTTTATGTCTTTGTGTTTGACCATTCTTAGTTGAAAACTAGCTATATTTTTTTTTTTTGCCGAGAAAGCTAGCTATATTTTACCAATTACTTTAAAATGAAAAGAATTAAATGTTAAGTTATTTTGAACATACCTGAATTTTATGCCAATATTCATATATTTTCATAATCAAAATAACGATATTCGAATGTTATATTAATATTTAGGAAAATTACTCATAGTAGATTCCATGTAAAATATTAAATGAAAGAAGCATCAATAAACTCAATTTTTTCAAGTTTTATTTATAAATGACACAACTCAAGTTATAAACATGGAAGTTTGGCTTGTAAATATACAAATTTGACTTGAATTCTTTTACCTATGGATAATCTTCCCTATAATTTATTCCCTTTTCTTAAAAATATAAGGCTTTGTTTTCTCTTATCGCCACTATCAATTTTAAAAGTATATGAATTGGTTTAGAGAATCTCATTGTTGGAGGGAACAAATATGTAGAAAAAAAAATCACTGAATTGAAAATTCTACGATTGGGACATATGAAGATTCTTTCACTGTCATATTTCTTCCTTATTAATATTTTCCAACTCAATTTTCCAACATTGAGGTTGACATTTTTGTTCTACAATTTCAACTATTCGCCAATGGTGCAGGTACCAATGCTTTAATTAATTATGATGATGTTATAGATGGGGCAAATTCAAAGTGCTCATTTAAATTTGTTCAAAGTGCTGATAACTTTCACAATCCTATGGAATTCATTTTTTATCTCTTTCTTTCAACTTTCTCTCTTTTGTTTATTGTTGAATTCAAAGTGCTTATTTGTTATTTGTTCAAAGTGCTCATCTTTCATTATCATTTTCTATAGAATTTATTTTTTTGGTCCTATTATTAATATTTTGCAACTAACCCACACTTCAGTAAAAAAAAAATTGCATAATTTCCAATTGTATATATTCACAAAACAGATAATTTTTTATACCCTATGCCTTAATTTGGATTCTCATTGCAACCCTCCTAGTTTTCTTTTTATTTTAAATTGTACTCCCTTCTGTCTTTATTAGTCACTAAGTAAGCAACTTGTACCACTTATTTGATGTAATTCATAATTTTTAAATAGGACCAAATGACTGATCATGCTACTATTAGTATTTTATTTCACTGCTTGGCCCAAATTAAAACAGAGTATTTCACATTGTCAAACAAAACAGAGTATTTCAGTACCCAAAAAAAACAAGGCCAATGTGAAAGTGTCTCCTTTAAGATAATTTTACAGATGAAATTTTATGCCTAGTAGATTTTGAATTAAGGTATAATATTAAATAAAACAAATCACAATGAGGAGAGATTTATATTAAAATACTGGTGTAAAATGGATAGTTAAATAACATCATATCTGCAAGGAGATGCCATTCATACATCTAACCTCAGTTATTGATTTACACATTCGTTTAATCATATGAGTATGCTGAGGAGTGATTATATTCAACACAACTTTAGAGAGATCCAATAATGCTCTGTTTTCTTCATGTTGAGTGAGAAAGTAAGCTAAGGGCTATATATACATGCAATTACACCTCATATCCCAAAGAACTCGGTCATGTCGAATTCCTCATGCATTAATTTTCTCCGTTGGGAAGTTTACAATCAAGATGATAAGAGTACATACTTGCAGTTGATAATAGAAAATTAATAAATCTGGTATAAAGATTAATCCCTGAAGGGGAGTCTTCTGTTGTTTTATGTTTCAGAAGACGTACCTAAAATTACAAAGTCATATATATAGAGGGATTAGTGCGCGTTTCTCATTGGAGAACATATTGAACATATATATAGACCTAATATATATATATATATATATATATTACATAACTCTCTGAAAGAGGACTTTTTCGATGTGAGATTTGACAGTGTCTAGATGAGTGTGAGCTGCGTAGTAAAAGCTTTTAGTGACAGTGAGGAATGTCTTCTTCATGTTGAGATCCATGCCATTAGAAGAGAGCACCAATTGCACCAGCTCTTGCATCTTCATCCCTATTTCTGGGTTCACCTGGGTGGTTTGGAAAGAACATAACTGATGGCAGAGTTGATTGGAGAGTTGGACAAGTCTCTGATAATGTGAATCATGATGAGGAAGTTGGTGGCCGCCATTAATGAGAATCATTTTCAACAGCAGCTCAGCATCTCCTTCCCACTTATCTCCTTGCCTTTGCCATCCCAATGCCCACTTTCTCCACTGCATAATGCATTCATTCAACATCATCAATAGTATAGTGCCCCTTGAAATTACGAGATATATTGTTTACACACACACACACATATTATACTAGACAGACTTACTGCATCATGAAGAATATCGAAGGTAGCAGTTGGTGAGCTGAGAGAGAAGCTATGCAAAGTTTCTAGTAAAGTCCCCAGTAATCCCTCCCTGCTCCTGTTTTTATTCAGCCACCTGCAATTAATGCATATGATTAATTGACAGTTTTCATCAAATTTTAAAAAAATCAAGAGATAATTGATAAGTGTAATTACCGTTCATTCAAAGAGGTACTGCTGTTAATGAATCCATGCACATAGGCTTTTCTTTGATCCTGGTCCTGACATGTGGATCTAAGTGTGTGAATTAGAGCAGAGGTCTTGACCCATGCAAGTCGTTCTTGAGATCTCTCTGGTTCAAATATGTTGGCTGCAGCCAAAAAGTATGTTAAAAGAAGCCTTTCTTTGCTCAGTCCGAACATTTCTAGTCTACATTCTGAGTACCACCTGGATAAAGATCATCAAAGCTTGTCGTTAATATTTCTCATTTTGTGCAGCTGCCTGTCAAACAAAGCATAAGATCAAGGGTTTTAATTCATTCTTACTGTTGGATTCCTTTCCATTCTAGTTGGTGCAAGGCTTGGCACCTGTTATAGTCTAATTTTCCAAGTTCAAGGTTATCGTTGTTGCTCACTTTGTGCAGCCTGCAAAAGAAAATAATGAAAACCATCTTTCGATCAACTCAAAGTGCTGAAGATCATATATCTGAATTAGATTGAGACTTTAATTAATTAGCTACCTGTAGAGGGTCTTGGAGATCCAGACATCATCTCCACCTCCATACTGGTCCAAGTAAAATCGGGTCTCCACTCGAGGCAAGCTTGTGTACCATGGAAAATCCAACGCATAACTCACCTGTCATAATTATATCTTTCAAAACTTAATAACGATACAAATAGGAATTAGAAAATTTATCAGAAGTATGGAATGAGCTATAAATAAGAAATACTACCTCGCCTGGCAAGTCCTTGGCAATTATCCATTTATCGAGGATTTGATTAGCAGACCGCTTTTCAGATAAGAAATTGGTTGCATATTTCTTGCCTTCGTCAAGAATCGTCTCTCCAGGGAACTGAACTTGAGTGGCTCGGTAGAAATTAAACATCACAGTTGCTCCTTCGTCTGTTTGCCCAGGCAAGGAGCAGAACTCTCCATCTTTCTCAAATGTTTTAAATACATCTAGTTTTATCCAATATCACACAGATTCCATTCATTGGTAACTAGATCATAAGAACTAAATCTAACACACACACACACACACACACACACCGTATGTTACTTACTAGGTGAAACATCATAGCCGTTCAGTCTTAATAGTCTGAATCCCATGGATGTGTCATCAAGGTCTGGCAAGTCTGAGTCTTTTGTCCACCCAATGCCTCTCTCATTCCAATTTCTGAAAATGAGTTCTTGTTAATATACATATCAACCTTTGATTTTTCTATTTCCATGACTTGTTACTGAAACAGAAGAGGCAAAGTTTATACCTGTGAACATAATCTAGGATCTCTTTAATCTGTGGTTGAAAATGTCTTGCGATTCCCAAACGTTCCAATCGATCAACAATCCATAGTTGTTCAAAAAATTCTATGGGATAGAAATCTGGGACTGCAATTAATTGAAAACAAAAATTATTGTCACAATCATTCATAACGTAAGGCTATTTAAATAAATTCCCTGACGTTACAATGATTGTATACTCCTTCTAATTCTAAACGTATGATCTATTTAAAACTGAGTTGTCTTGGTTCTAAATATAGGGCTCTTCGTCTCCCTTGTTTAATATATTTTTTTCTTGTCAATCTACCCTCATCAATCATATTAGACACCTACCTCCACCATTAAAGTTGTCGGCCACGTTGTTTAAGTAATTGAGGCAGCGAGGGTCCTTGCTTTGGTTGAAAGCAAAAGCAGTGGAAGAAGGACAGAACAAGTAAGAGCCATCCTTGCTTCTCACATTCTGAATCTTATCCCATTGAAGCCCTGGTATTGCTTCCAAGCTGAACAACAATGACGTTGGCACACTATGCAACACCTCCATTGGTATCCTTTAAACAAAGAAATGGTAAAGAAATAAGCCACATTAAACATAATTTGTTAGCCAGTTCATGATTTGCGAGCAATGTGAAACCTCCAATATGTATCAGAATATATGCTTTATCTAAAGCTTTAATTATTTTCGCTTGATATATATATATATATATCCCTAACTAATCATAAAAATTTATAACTAATTAATCAGACTATATATTTAAGACAATTTTGATATTTTACAACAAATTTCTAATTTTAACTAACTTCATTAATTTATGCAAAACTGTTATTGGGTGCTTGGAGGGAGTAATATTAAGAACTATATATACCTTTTGAGCTTGGCATCTCTTCTTGCAAGTATTTCTTGGAGGCCAGGGAAGTCATCAGGCAGATCAATGTTCAAACCTTTTGCCCATTCCATAAGTGTTGGCAGAATAACTTCAAACCCACATGTCATATGCTCTCTATTTTCTGTTTCCAAAGTGTTCACGTTCTCTTTGAAGAACTTTAGCCCTACACATTTAAGATAATAAGTATATACATGGACTTTTAAGTTCAACACATTGCGCTGCTTCAACTATTAATTAAATATTCTTATCACTCAACTTGCATCATGCATATGAAGAATTTTCCAAATGGTCATAAACAAATGGAAATTTAATGGAGCAGAACTTTCAGATTTGAAAAACCAAAAAGGGCCAGAAAAAAAAAAGAATCATATTGATTGGAGTACTGAGTCAAAATTTAACTGCGTAATGTTATTATAAAAAATGGACTGCGTAAAATATCTTGTATGCAGCCATGGATGCATGCGTGTGTGTGTGTGTATACGTTCGAAAAGCATTATTTAATAATAATTGGAATGATCCAAAACTGACCAAAGTGAACTGTCACTGGATTGTTTCTTTTGGAGACAAATGTAATTTAGCGGATTCAAATTTTGTTGGCCAAAAATTCTACGTCCCTATCTCAGATTTGACGACCCAATCAAAAGTCGTAATCATCAAACTACATTCCCTTGTGCCTACGTTGTAAATCATTTGAAGGGTAATAAATGTATTTTTATTCATTTTGTCTAAATTAATGCTTAAATGTTATTTTTTATATTTTTCTTTATCTCTCCCTCAAAACCCCATTAACAAGGATGAAAATGAATTTTTTTATTTAAGATGGATTTAATAAATTGACAACTATTAATTCCAGTAAAAACCTGATTGAAAATAAGCAAAAAGAGTATTTGTGGGCCTTGTGAGATTTGACAGCTCCATGAAGGGTCAGAATCAGAAATTACTGAACGAATCATAATGTTGGGAGATTTTAACCACATCTTGAGTAATTAATTAAGAAACCTCAGTACCTTTGTGGGCTTTGTGAGGATGAACGTTGTAATTTGTCAAGACAATTACAGAGGCTAAGGTACAAAGAAGCCTATCATAAGCCATAAATCTGTGAGGATCTCCCCAGGATCCATCTGCAAGCTGATTCTCTATTATCCATTCAAGTGATTCTGGAAACTGGGGGGCCCCACTTCCGTTCACATCCTCTACCATAGCCATCAATGCTGTGTGATAAGCCGATGGTGATATGCTCTTCTCTCCTTCCTTTGATTCCAAGTTCATTCTTATTTCTTCCACTTTCATTCTGATCTCCTCGTTCATCACATAACCCTAATTTTTATATCAAAACAATATATATACATATATAAGACTTCACATCAAATTAAACTCATTGCATGAATATATTTGTTGTACTTGAAGAAAGTGTTTGATTGATTAGTAAACTATAAGCACCTCCAAAGCTGCTTGTTCGTCTCGTTTCTTAACCTGATCGATAATCCCGTCATTATTCCAATTCAATCTCGGGAACGTCAAACCTTCCGGCCTTGGAACTTGTTCTGATGAAGTTTTTACTTCCGATAAGCTGCTAGTGCTTTTTGCTCTAAAATCTGAGTTTTTCTGTGAAATAATGACTTTAGCCTTCAACTGCGAAACCTCCATACACACATTAACGTACACAAACCACATGTAAAGTAAGTTTAGCATTCAAAGCATAGCAGAGTTTCCAATTATGATTAACTTCGTCGATGATGAAGGCGCTATTATGGCATCAAGCCATTGGCATATATACTATCATATATAAGCTTAATTATACAAAGAATGATAAATTTATAAATATAATCGTAAAGGGCTATAAGAGATGGATGTTAATTAGATAATTACCGGGAAAAGTGTTGTTAGAAGGAAGATAGATGGGGAGGGGATTAATCATGGAAGAAGGAAAGACATGTTGGGTTGAAGGAGAAGCAATAGAGTAAGAGTAATGGTGATGATGCAAGCTGGATTGGGAAGCCATTACACTAGTTAAAGGTTTGCTTCCTCTTGTTAGTATGATTGGGAAACGATATATATAGACACACACACACAAACACACATGTGGAGAAGGGTGTGTGTGTTTGTAGTCAATTTGAGAGGATGAAAAGAAGAGATTGATATTCCTAAGCAAACGGTGAATATATCACTACCAACATTTTCCGTTAATAGCCTTCCGTCATCAAGACATTTCAATACTACTGAAGTGGAAGAGGACTTTGAATTGAATCCCTACTCTCTTTATTTTATATTCTTACATGATTTGGTAAGATTGGAGCATTTATCTTGGATCAAATCAAAGGTATTCCTCTCAAAGATGTTTCCTGACTTGAACTCAAGACCTAGTTATAAGTGGTAAAAGCTCTTTCTATTAAGACAAATGCTTGTTGGCAATCCCTACTTTCTTGTTAGTAATGGTGTGTTTGGATCACCCTTGGAGGCTCAAACGTGCATCTCAACTACCAAAAGTGACTTTTTGTGTTTTAATAATAGACATGTTTGGCGGAGCGATTATAAAAGCCAAACACACGTTCAACAGTGTTTTCTCTCAAAACGAGATAATCTCTTTCACATATTTACCTCAGTTAACATAAAATTACTTCTCACCATATTTCCAAACGGATACAATATTTGTATAGAAAGTCACTGCAAGATTACAAGCAGGATTTTGTTGCTTTTAACTTTTTACCAGAGAGAGAGAGAGAGAGTAAATTAGATTATGGGTCCCACCATCTTTTACAAAGGTAAATCTAAATATTGATCACATTGCACTAACTAACATTTACCCAAATTTAAGTTTACAAAAATCAGTAACTTTTACCACCACTAATCTAAGCACATCCTATAAAATGGTAAAACATATATTCAAGATTTTAAATTTAAGGTTTCTTCAATAATACTCCATCCAGTATATTTTATAAGAAGTTGTCTGGAAGAAAAGTTTGGTCTTATACCTTTTTCAAATATGCTCATTTAATAAGAGTAGTGAAAGAGAGTAGAAACTAATACAATGCTATTGGAGTTTGGTACAATTAATAAAGATAATATTAGATATAACTTAAATGTAACACATTTAATGCTTTTAGCTATTTTTACTAGGACGTGTGAATTAATTAAAAATACCTTATAGTTTGGATTAGAGGGGTATAATACTTCAACGTATAATAATATAATTAATGAAGTTATGGAATTCATTGTAGGATTTTTTTTCATTTTAACTTTAGTGAATGGCTATTATTATACTGTACAAATTTAAAGGATGATGAGTCGTGTTGTTTATAGGTCCTATTAAATTGCTCGTACGAATTTCAGATTATACATATATAGATTTCTAAGGAAGAAAAAAGTAATTATATTGATATAATAGTAAATTACATGTGTTAACGAATAACAAAAGTGGGCTTCAGTATTTGTTTTCTTAATTAAATAGGATCTTAGAATATTTAAGCTCTATGAACGGAAATATAATTTTACGATACAAACCCTACTTAGTTTAGATTAATGTGGTAATATACAACATCCACAATAAAGATTTATCAATAACGTAACTTAATCGTTGAAAAGATTGGTAATAAAAATATTATGTTCATTAACTTTATTTAGTAATTTTCCGTCTTTCTCTACCTCATCATTCCACAGGATTTCATACTACTTAGATCACTCATTTTCATTGGCACCCTTCTTTAAATATTTTTGAATAATCTCAAACGATTTATTATTATTTTTTTAAAAGATATCACTCCAACTCTTTTAGACATATCCACTAATTAACTATCAAAAATTTTATAATTGATGGATTTTTTTATTTAATAGTATCATATGGTGAAATATTTCGTGTATTGGCCCTTGTTTTGCCGAGAATGTTTTGAAACTTTGACATCTTGCTAGTCAATTATGGCTTTGTGAAGTCTTTTGGAAATTGCTTCGGGAAAACCGAAAACGGTCGTCCGCCATCTTTTTTTACTAACGAAATGTTGAAATAGATATTAAAATAATCCAAGTAGTGAGAATCGGGTATGATTCAAACGACACAACTAGATTATCAAAGGACAAGCATTTATGGCCGGAAAGATTTTCTACTTTTCCAATGTAATCTATAGTCTACAAGATAAGTATGTAAGATAAATTTTATCTTAACTTCTGTAAACGTATTTTTGTAACCCTTAGGTAAACAGGTCCAATAATAAGAACTTTTAAAATACTCATTATTCTTATTTATAATACAGTATGTCACATCTAACATGTTTTATACATATAAAAAATATTAAATTTTATTAACTCTCACTTAAAATTTTACAACCTTCCAACTGTATTCCTATTAAATATACATTATATAACATAACAATAAAATCAGCACAACATTAAATCAGGATAACATTATCCATGCATATGAAAAACTTAATGATGTATAGGACCAAGAAATTTCTTCTTTCTTCACATTATAACTAGGATTAGAGGGTATTTTAAATTTTAATGTTCATTTTATTCTAGCTTAGGTTAGAAAGCAATGTTAAAACTATTTTCTTCAGTAGTGCTTCCAAACCACTTTGGAAAAAAAATTAAAAATAAGGAATGTTGGTTGATTAAGTCCACATGATAAGATTATCAATGATTCCATGCACTTGGAAAATGTTAAAAACTATTGTTAAATTGACAAAATGTGTACTTTTGATATTTTATTTTACTTGAAATATATTTCTATTAAGAATTTACGTGCGGTGCTAAATTTAATGATTTTATCTCTGAAATTCTAATTGAAAAGTCAAATTATGTGTTAAAATATTGTACAAGTGATTTATTCATAAATACCTAATTTGAAACTTGGAAAACCAATATCCAGCATGATATTTTATCTCAAATCCTAAAGTTTCACCAAATACTTATTCTATACAGATTTAATATTCTGGAGAATTGGGATAACATTCCCATTGAAAAATTAATTGTAAAATGAGACATTCCACAAAATGCAATTGAACTTTTACGTATACAACGAAACTTCCATATATGCAACTTAACTTTCATATGATAGGTCATATTCTCTAATTAATTTTTCAATATGGAATTTATCTCCGATTCTTCTTTTTTCAATCTTTATTTAATAATTTCCGATTGAAAAAAGAAGAATTACCAATAAGTTTATAAGTAAGAAAATCAATTACTTTCTTAGTTCCATTTACAAGTTAAAATTTTGTATTTACTTGTCAAACTTCTATAATATGTGTACAAATAACTAGAATTTATGGGCAATTAAATTTTCTTTTGACAAATGTACGATATTTAGGTTCCTTTCAACTTTCAAGTATGGTGAGTGACTACTACCTGACTCGCCAAAGGTCAAGCATACCCAGAAACTTCAAACCTAAATTCTCCACCTAACAACTTAAACAATATTATACTCGACCTAAATTCTACAAGCTTTAAAATTTGTTGGGAGAGCTTGCCATCCAAGGGTCTTACAAATGTTTGATCTGGATTAGTTGATTGTTCGGACACTTGGTGATAGGGTCAAAAAAAAAGTGCCAGATACCGGATGACAAAAGGCAAATAAAAAATGGCCATTTTGAAATACTAAAATTACATACAAAATAAAAAAAATAGACTTAATTATCTTCTTTCAAGTACGCCTTCTGATAGTTGAATACCAAATAAAATATATAATCGAATTGACATAATTGCCCTCTGAATTTCTATACAATCATAGAATTTCGCTTAACCTCTCGCAACAAGTTCTTTTTTTATACATAGATAGGGATGGATCTATATACCTAAGAGATCCGATTTACTACAAATTATGGAGAACATATCAGTAAATGGTCTATTGAACTTATAAAATTACATGTAAAACAAACGGAAAAATTCTTCTAAAAACACTGACACACATATCTTAAAATAAGAGTACGAAGCATGGACCATACTCTTCTACTACACCACAATCATTTCACTTTTCTTTTTTATTAACTTTCACCTCTTTTTTTGGGATAAAAAACCTTCATATTTTAATATACTACATCCAATGACTCGCTGATCACCTAATCATGCTTATTCCTCTGAATTAATAAGTAATTATATCATTTTTTCAAAATAAGTAACTATAACGTTAAGAGTGATAATTAAGAGGAATAACCCACAAACCCTTCTTCCTTCTCATAGTGGCACCAAAGGGTTCAGTCATATCCAACTCTTCACATTTCATCTCATTTGGAAGTTTCCAATCAAAATGGTAAAGCAAATTGGCAAGAACAAGCTCAATAACAACCGAAGCAAACGTGATTCCCGGACATATTCTCCTTCCAGCACCAAATGGAATATACTCAAAGTTTGTTCCCCTGTAATCTATTGAGCTCTTAATGAATCTCTCTGGTTGAAATTTGTCAGAATCATTCCAATACTTAGGATCTCTTCCAATAGCCCAGGCATTGATCATGACCTTAGTTTTGTGAGGTATCTCATAACCATAGATTTCAGAGCTTTGACTGTTTTCTCTTGGAACTAACAGTGGCAATGGTGGATGCACCCTCATAGTTTCTTTTATTATTGCTCCTAAGTAGTTCAAATGATCAAGTTTTGATTCGTCTACGTATCCTTTGTCCTCATACACCCTTCTTACCTCTTCTTGTGCCTCTTTCATTTCCTTTGGGTCTTTGAGCAATTCTGACATTGCCCATTCTACAGTTGTTGCTGCTGTTTCAGTCCCACCAACAAAAATGTCCTGGAATGAGTATTATGGACCATATTAGTATATACTGTATAAGCAACATATATTCTTAATTATAGATGCATATGGTTAAGGGTTAATTAGCATTCAACATCTTATAGTATTTTTTCAGCTGCATCTAATATCATAAAGTGATTTTTAGTGCAATCTTACCCTTAGTATTTTCTCAGAAGTAATGAACACCCTGAACTTAGGTTATTGATTGCTTCTATATAAATACTCTAAGTTGATGGATGCACCAAAAATTAGTTTAGAGGATGACGAGTGATAATTAAAAAAACTTTAGAATGCACAATATATCAAAAATTACTTTCGAATACTAAATGCTAAAAGTACTTCAAGATGCTAAAATGATTAAAAGAACACAATATACTAACCAAGATAACACCTTTGATGTTTTCTAGAGTTAAGGGAATTTCCAAGTCATTCTCTTTTTGAATTCTCAAGAGAACATCGACTAGATCGGCCTCTTCCTTTGCCTCATCACCATCATTCTTTTCTTTGTGGTCGTTGATGATATTTTCGAGCATCCTATCAATCACTCTGCCCACCTTCTTAACTTTAGCTTCCGTCCACTGATCACTCGAAGGATTTTGAGCGAAGGAAAGAGATCAGAAACTGACAAACCACTCGCCAGTTCAATCCCATAAGCCAAAGTTGACAGAATCTCTTCTACGTTCTTTGTCCTCTTACCAAAAGCTGCACGAGCAACTATTGAATTTGTGAGTGGCATTATCTTCTTACCAAGATCCATTACAGAACCAGCACGTTGTTCAGAAATGTTCTTGACGAGTAATGAAACCTCCTCTTCTCTTATTGTTCTGAAAGATTGGACCCTCTTTGCAGACAAAAGCTCCAACATACAAATCTTTCTAAGTTGCCTCCAGTGGTTTCCATAAGGCGAAAAGGCTATGTCTGTGCAATTATAGGCAAAGACTTCGCCGGCGAGGATTCTAGGTCTATTGGCAAAGATTTGGTCATGTGATTTCATGATCTCTTTGGCTAACTCAGGCGAAGAGATTATAATGGTAGATATTTGCCCTAATTGAAGATGCATGATGGGTCCATACTTGTTTGCAAGGTCTCTAAGAGAATGGTGAGGCAGTGCCTGCAAGTTGGTGAAGGCTTCCTATAAGAGGTAGCTTCCACGGGCTTGGTGGTAAGGTATTGATGGGTTTCTTAAAATTGGAAAGCTTGTATATCATAAGAAGGAAGCAAAAGAAAGTGAAGAAGATGGAGTATGGGATCTGAGTAATCTCCATGATCTGATGTGGGGAAGAAGATGAAGTATTCTGGTGTGGTTTTATAATGAATTAATGAAGGCTAGTCATATTATCGACATAATTAATTACAACATTTCTAAGGAAGAAAAAGTGATTATATAGATATAATAATAAATTACATGTCTTAACGAATAATAAAAGTTGGCTTTAGTATTTGTTTTCTTAATTAAATTAGAGGATCTTAGAATATTTAAACTCTATGAACAGAAATATAATTTTACGATACAAACCCAACTTAGTTTAGATTAGTGGTAATATACAACATCAACAATAAGATTTATCTTATTTGGAAGAGTTGGCTATATAAATAATACAATCAATTGCATTGTATCAATAACGTAACTTAATCATTGAAAATATTGGTAATACAAATATCATGTTCAATAACTTTAGTTAGTATTATCTTTTGTCTTTCTCTACCCCATCATTCCATAGGATTTCATACTATTTGATCGCTCCTTTTTATGGGTGTCATTCTTTAAATATTTTTTAATAATCTCAAACAACTTTTTACTGTTTTTTCAATTGATACCACTGTAACTCTTTTCGACATATCCACTAATTAATCACAAAAAAATTTGATAATTGATTTTTTTTTATTTAAGTATCATATGGTCATATATTTCGTGTATTGGCCCTTTTTTTTGCCGAGTGTGTTGGACGTTTGATAACGAAATGTTAGAAATTAAAATAATCCTAGCGGTAAAAATCGGGTATGATTCAAACGATAACAATATATTATCAAAGGACAAGCTTTCATAGCCGGAAAGATTTTCAATCATAAGTTACTTTTCTAACATGATCTATAGTCTACAAGATAAGTATGAAAGATAAATTTTATCTCAATTTCTGTAAATTTATTTTTCTAACAATAGTAAACAAGTCCAATATCGGTCAATGAGAACTTTTAAAATACTCATTTATTCTTATTTTTAATACAGTATGTAAAATCTAACATGTTTTACACATATTATAAAAAATCTCAAATTTTATTAACTCTTCCTTAAAATTTAACAACCTTCCAACTGTATTTATATTTAATATACATTATACTACATGACAATAAAATCAGCACAACAATAAATCTTATCCATGAATATGAAAAACTTAATGATGTAGGACCAAGAATTTTTTTTCTTTCTCCACCTTATAAATAGGATTTAGAGGGTATTTTAAATTTTAATGTCCGTTTTATTCTAACTTAGGTAAGAAAGCAATGTTAAAACTATTTTCTTTAGTAGTGCTTCCAAACCACTTTGGAAAAAAAAAAGGAATGTTGGTTGAGTAAGTCCACATGATAAGATTATCAATGATTACATGCACTTGGAAAATGTTAAAAACTATTGTTAAATTGACGAAATGTGTACTTTTGATATTTTATTTTACTTGAAATATTTTTCTATTAAAAATTTACGGTGCTAAATATAATGATTTTATCTCTGAAATTCTAATTGAAAAGTCAAATTATGTGTTAAAATATTGCATAAGTGATTTGTTCATGAATACCTAATTTGAAACTTGGAAAACCAATATCTAGCATAATATTTTATCTCCTTATTCTATATAGATCTAATATTCGGGATAATTGGGAATAAATCCCCTATTGAAAAATTAATTGTAGAATGTGACATTCCACAAAATGCAATCGAACTTTCATGTTATGTGTAACTGAGTTTTCACATATGCAACTGAAATTCCATATGGCATGTCACATTCTCTAATTAATTTTTCAAATGGGGATTTATACCCAATTCTCCATTAATATTCTTTTTTTAATCCGAAATTATTAAATAAATATTAAAAGAAGAAGAAGAATCACAAATAAGTCTCGAAGTAAGAAAATCAATTACTTTCTTAGTTCCATTTACAAGTTAAAATTTTGTGTTGACTTGTCAAACTTCTATATGAATATGTGTAAAAATAACTAGACTTTATGGGCAATTAAGTTTTTTATTTGACAAATGTACGATATTTAGGGTCCTTTCAACTTTCAAGTATGGTGGTGGCTGCTACCTGAGTCGTCGCCAAAGGTCAAGCGCACGCAGAAACTTCAAACCTAAATTCTCCATCTAACAAGTTAAACAATATTATACTCGAGAAGGTTTTATGACTTCAAGTAATTTATGGAAATCCAGAAATAATAATTAATTAATTAAACTTATCTTAAATTTTAACAAATTTCAACTTCATCCATATTAAATATGATCTGCATCAGGGGAGAAAAATACAACAAATCACATGTAAGCATTAATTATATATAGGAATAAAATTGACAAATAAGAATTGATTTGTCTCAAAGTAATATATTCGGGAACAAATTAAAGAATTGTTATAGAAGTTACTTATATATATATATATATATATATTGTGGACCAAAAATTAAAGGAGTACTTATAAAACATAATATAATAAAATATGATATTTTATAAATCTTGAATACTAAATTTTGCTCAGGTATTGTGCATTGTGTGATATTATGTTGACATGAAATATATCTAACTCTAATGGACATTTTATCATAGAAAAATTATAAATAAGTTTTAAAGAAAGAACTTTGCCTGGCAAAAAAAAAATAAAAGAAAGAACTTTGAATTCTGGTGTAAAAAACAGAAGGTTCATTTTAAGTTGTTGCGAAAACTTTTCAGTGATACATATATTCTTTTTTTTTTTAAGACCTCATGTTGATTTATTATTATTATTATTATTATTTTCCCGTTCAAGCTCAAAAGAAAAGGAAGATCCTTTGTGCAACCAAAGTTGACAAGAACATCTTATTTCCCAAGGAAATATTATTTTAATAAAAAAGGAACGAAAAAGAAACTGGTGTGTGTTGTATGGCTGGGTCCAAAAGTTGCTTAAACAGAAGCTCTCCTTAAACTAACTGTAAACAAAGTGACATCCATCGTAGCCTGCAGAGAAAGCAAACAAATATAACAGCATTACTTCAAACATCAGATGATAATGCTAATTAATCAGAGTTTAAATATATATATTTATATGTATGTGTGTGTAAAATATATATTTTGGTGGTTGGTGTGTTAACAATACCGTTTAGTGTATTTACAAATTCGTTGGGAGTAAAAGACTCACTTGGGTCCTCTGAAACGAGCATGCCAATGCCTCCAAAGTCGCAGGTCCCACCAGTGGACTTGGAACTTTGCCAGAGACTGTTGAAGACGAATGAGGTGTGCGCAATAACAGTATCGGGCTCAAAGCAAGGCCCATTGGGTCGAATGGGGTCACAAGTTGCTCCTGACCCACAAGCATAGCTCATGGCTTCTTGCATTATTGGGTCCGGGACTGATGGCTTAGCCACACACCATAACGCTCCACTTGGGACCATGGGCCCGGGAGGGGGTGGCACTGAAGGTGGTGGATACACTACAGGAGGCTCAAACACTGTTGGACTAGGAACGCCGCCGCCGCCGCCTCCTCCACCACCACCGGGAGATGGGTTTGGGATTGACCCGGGTGGACCTGGAAGAATAATGGGAGGGTTTTGTATTGGTTCCGGGGAACCTGGAGTAGAACCTTCATTTGGAGGAGGTGGAATTGTAGTTGGTGGATTCGTTGTAGACCCAGGTGGGTTTTGTATTGGTTCAGGTGAGCCTGGCCAAGTACCTCCACTTGGGGATGGCATAGTACCCGGTGGGTTTGTTGTAGATCCAGGAGGGCCGGGGAGAACGATTGGAGGATTTTGTATTGGTTCAGGTGAATCTGGAGATGGGATCGTACTTGGTGGGCTCATCGTAGATCCGGGTGGGACCGGAAGAATGATTGGAGGATTTTGTATTGGTTCAGGTGAGCCTGGCCCTGTGTCTCCACTTGGTGGGCTTATTGTAGAACCAGGCGAGGTTGGAATGTTAACCGGTGGGCCTGGCAAAATAATCGGAGGGTTTTCCGATGGTGAACCCATATCGGGTGAGTTTGGGATGCTTTGCGGTGTTGGTGTGGGAAGAGATCCAGATGGGCCTGGAGGTGGCAACTGAAGGCCCATCGGAGGTGGCGGAGGAGGATAACGGAACGGTGGGCTATTAACAGGAGTTAGAGATTCATAAGGTGGCAAAGGAGAAGATGAGTCAAGACTCTGTGCATTTGAGAATTCTAAAGAAGACGAATCAAAATCCTCAAAAGCCATTCTCAACTTCTTCGTGTGCTTGTGTCTCAGAATCCTCCCATGTTTTGGACCTCTTGACACTCTCATCGATCTCTCTGCATCTGCAAATTGGGGAATTCGAAGAGCCTTATTAAATGCATCATATCAGAGTTAATTTATTAATGCAAATGAAATCAAATAGATGAATCTGACGATATAGTCCTGATACTTGGGCACATACCGCAATGAGTGAGAGAAATAATCGCTAGAGTCAGATAGAGGAGAAGAAAGCCACTTCTCATTTTTTTGAGTAACCTCTCTGCTTCTTTCAGTTACTGCTCACAGCTCAATGTAATGAACTGTACTTCTGATATAAAGCTTTGATTTTTCACCACAGCACTGAATGAGAAGAATAATGCAGTACAATGGTGGGGTTTTATACCAGATATTGCAGAGTTGGAAGAAGAGCCCAAGAACTGAGCAGAAAGAAGGAATTGATGAAGAGTAATTACAGCTATGGAAGTTTAAGAGATTCTCTGGACGATCATGCTTTTCTTCAAGACGTACACATGAAGGGGAATGAATCAAATAAAAAGGGGGATGCAAAACCAGAGAAAGACGTATTTAAGGAAGGAAGATAGTTCATTCTGAGCAATGTCTTTTGTAAGCTCTCATTCCGTGTGGGTATAGATGCTTGCTTAGCCATTGAAAAAGATTAAAGTTTTGGTTTTTACTGTGCCCCTTTTGTTCGTTTGCTTGCTTTCTACTCAAAGGCCTCGTCTTTTTCTCTGGGGCTTTGCGTTACTTTTTTCCCCCTCCATGGAAGCACCAGCAAGAAGAAGCAGATACAGAGTGCAAGAAGTGGCGTGAGAAAGAGGGATTGATCAGGTGATGATCAAGCACCATAAGCACAGGAAAAGCATCAGATACATATGAAGCAGATTCCAAATTAATTAATGACCAGAAACTGTGTGTGTCTGTGTGTATGGTTCCTGTGATATCCTTGTACTTGTCAAGATTCTTTAGGAAAAAGTGAGCTTTTAGTTCAGGTTTCCTTGCATGTAGTGACATATTATAGCTTGTCTTGTCTGATATTAAAATTGGTTTTTAGACTGCTCTATATATGTCGATGGATTGAAGAGTGCGATTATGATAATACTCCAATGTCTGGTGTTGTGTTGAAGTTGAAGCTCTTCCCCGCATGTCACCTCTTCGTTTCGAATCAGACGTTGAGGTATTCCTCTAAGCAAAAGAGAAGAAGAAGAGCAAGAATATTGACTGTGTCGTGGTTAAATGAATGGTAAGAACTGAACCTGATCAGAAACACAAAGATGTCATGGCCAAATGCCCAAATAGTAATGTCCAATGGACAGGTTCACTCTTTCTTATCAGACACATAACAGCATTCTATGTCTCCTACGTTTAAGCCTTTCCAGCTAACTACTTATTCCACTTCTTAGGTCAAAACCATATGATTGATATGATCCACTAGCTGGTTTTGCACTTTCGTGATTACATTCGTTTTTTTTTTTGGTTGAAATATTATGCTAGTTTTTAATTAATATATGGTTCTAGCCTTCTAGAAAGTATATTGGATATGATAATACTTATTTTAAATTTTTTATATCCATTACGTTAAGTTCTTCAATCACCAATGATTATGTATCCCATATTTAAAAAATTATCATTTAATTATAAATTCACATGAAAAATAAAATACTTATCTAAGTGTAATTGGAAAGCTTAACGTAATAAAATATAAGGAAGTTAACACAAGTTTTCACGGAATCACTGTTTACAAGTTGAAGTTGGAGGCCAAACTTGATGAGCTAAGAGTTGGACTGGCACCCACCTTGTGTGTACTTGATCATTTCCATGTTGAATACGAAAATCTGAATTTTGGGTGCTTATTTTTATTCTCAAAGTTTATCTTATTTTTAGATCAATTTTGGAGAACCTTGTTCCATATGCTAAAAAAACTCTTAAGAATATTTAATAATTTTGTAACAAATTATATGGACCTTGTGAAAAAGGTTACATTTATCTAAAGCAATAGTGAGAAACAGTGACTACACTAAAATTGTGGGAAAGTGTGACTCAATTTGTATGGTGCACAGATCCGGTTTGGTCGCTATATAAATCAACCATTATGGGGTCCGTTTGGATAGCCCGTTGGGAAAACGGACACAGATTCCGAGGTAGTTTATGTGAGAGGAATTTTGTCTCGGTAAGCGCACCCGTTGGCCAAAATGGCTTACCAAACAGAGCCATGATTAGTTACTATTTTCTGTGTGTTTAACATGACAGTTATATAATTAATTTTTGGATATTAAAATATTGCTTTATTTGTTTGTAACAGATATTTGTTGATTTTTCTAAAATACCTTCTTGCGTTGAAAACATCCTTGACTAAAGTCTCTTAATATGAGGAATGTTATGGATATTTTGCAAAAACAATTATACATTTAGAACACATAGTAGATTGAGAAGGTTTTAGGATTAAAGTGAACGTCTCGTCTAGATTATATATATGCTTATTTAGTTTTATTTATAAGTTACTTTCAACATATTTTACATAGATTGAAAAAAATCTTATGTCTTATTAACTCTATCTTAAATTCAATAACTTTCAAATTTTATCTCTATTTAATATTAACTATAACACATAAAACCAAAGTCAGCACATAATAAATAAAAGGCAAATTTTTATTTGTATGAAAGTTTAATGAAGTGATCTATAAATAGAATTAAATAAAACATTATGTTTCTGTCCTGTAAATAAGACCATAAGAGTATGTTTAGTATATAACAAAAAAAAGGGAAAATATATATTACATGATAAGATGATTATATTTTATACACACTGAAAAAAGAAATGTATATCCATTTTTTTATACAAATATATTTCCATTATGTATACTAAGATAATCCTTGGGACTAGGCCCAGAAAACAAAACATATCCTTGGATATTAAACTACAAATATAACATTTCGTTACAGAAGAGCAAATGTGTTTGGCTTCATACCTTAAAACACCATTAACACCAACATCATTTTGATGGGAAGCAGTAGCTGAAACCAAAAATCATTAATTAAAGGAAGAGGAAAGCATAAGAGGTAGAAGAAGAAGAAATATATATATATATATATATCTCTCTCTCTCTCACATGTTAAGCCCATTTGGCTAAGAGAGACATGGAGGCAGAGCCCAGAAGAAGAGAGATGTCAGCTCCAAGATGGAGCTTGACATTGGTGTGAAGCTTAGGGTTCATGAAGTCAGCAGCAAGAAGATCAACAAGAGCCATATAGATTAAGATTCCAGCTGAAGCAGAATTGAAAATGCCTTCAACAATCATAGAGGTTGGGCTCTTATCTTCATACACACTTGAAATTCCCATCCCTATTACTATCCCTATTGGTGTTGTGAGGGAGACAAACGTTGCCATTACTGCTGCCGCTCTTGACTTGAACTTGGCCTATGCATACATACATACTCAACACACATGCTTTTCCATGTTAGCTAGATTCCAACACATTCGCAACATGCATAAGCTACGTACATTCTACGATTCTTAATACAAGTTTTAGTTAACTTTTTATGGATTATGAAAGTTAAATAAACTACTATAATTTAGGGTTATATTTCCTCCCCAACCTCTTACTATATATGATGGATGGTTCGGATTCTAGTAAAGCACCGTCTGTGTATGATTATGTTTAGCAAATGGTGAAAGTGAACAGCTTAAACTTGGTAAGAAAGACATATTAATAATTAACCTATTTAATTTTAAACAAGTAAATTAACCTAGTAAAGTTAAGCAGTTGATTTTAATTATGTTGTGGGTGTGGATTATTGAATCTAATTAAATCTATTTACACTAAAAAGCCACACTTATTTAATTTTAAATCTATTTGGTATATAATAAAGGGAAAGTAATTAATAACAAGGAGAAGCGGGAGAGTTCAGTAAGTATTTAATAGTGTATTTTAAGTGATTTTACAAAATTTTATATAAATATATAAAAAAAATTTTATCTCGATTTACATGAAATAATTCTTTTAAGCACTTTTAAGGGTTTCTCATATTAATTAAAGTTGGTAACTGCATTTATCAAATATTTATTAAAGGGATAAATGTAAAAAGATGTGGTCATAATAGCAATATGTTCAACCCATTCTCCTCCTATTTATCTTTTCAACTTTTAATTAGAGTGCTGACTCATTGATAACTCCCAGAAATTGACAACATTCTAACATATTTTCTTCTATTTCATATGTTCTTGAAAGCATAAAATGTTTATAAAGTGAAGTTTTGAGAAGAAAATATGCATCAAAGTGAATTGAATGAATGCTTGTTCTATTTGATTAATTGAAGGATAATTTATACTTCTCTTTTGTAGAAGGTGAAGAACAAGTTATAAGGTCAAGAAACAAGATGATAATTTCAAGGATTGGACAAATATGCATCAAAAATGTTGGCTGAAGCCAACGAAGGCCTGATGCTCTCTGTGCACATGGCTTCAGCCAACAAAAATGTTGGCTGAAGCCAGCGAAGTCTGACGTCCGTACAGTTACGCGTTTTACTTGCTGGAGCTGATTCTAGGGCTACAAAACAAAGGGTTTGGCCGAAAATGAGGTATTCTTGACTCCTTGGAGGTGATTGAAGGCTTGCTTTGCTAGGGTTTGGAGTTTTTGAAGAGATTTGAAGCTTGGGGAGAGATTCCAAGAGAGATTTTGGAGTTCTAATCTAGGGTTCTCTTCTTTTCTTCTCTTTTCTCCTTAGTTATTGATGTTTCCCATTGTTAGACTTAGTTTTTCTGTGTATATGCATATGGATAGCTAAGCATTTCAATTCTAGGATTACTTTGAACCTCTATATGGATTAAAACTTTGTTACTCTCCTTCTTGTTGGTATTTAATGAAGGATTATGTGTTGATTTTATC
>JANTPZ010136576.1:0-21457 GCA_025593235.1 Vachellia pachyceras
AAGGAATTGGTGTTAATTTTGAGTTATTTTATCATTCCTTGAACCTCCAAATGTTTATCACTTGAAGTGCATGAGATTATATCATATTTTGGCTTAATATTCAGGACACATGAATCAGCTGGAGGAGAAAAAGGGAATATAAAAATGCTGAAACCAAAAGTGAACAGTGGCACCAAGAGAAAGAGGAAACAAGAAATTGATTCAGTTAGAAACTAAATATCCAGCTGGCAGCAACAAACTCTCAACTGGTTAGAAATGAACGGGAAAACAGAAAAGAGGCCATCCTTTTATCTGGAAGCATCATCCCTTTACCCAGAGATTTTTTCTTCTCCCGGGGACACATCATCTCAGCTGCAGATTTGCAGCTCTCTCCCTTCTTTCTGTCCAGAACAACTGGTCACTGGAGAGGCGATCGCTTCTCTCTTCCATTTCTTCTTCCCACCAACACGCAGAGATCTCTGCAACTCCAGCTTCCATTATCGCATCCTCAGACCAAGGAACTACAAAGTCACGGGCAAAAATCTGGTTCTTCTTCTGACAGTGCGCTTATCATTCCTTACCTCAACGAGGCCATTCTAGCTGCTCGCTGGCGAGCATGATGCAGATTTAGGGAGAAGACTTCGAGACTGTTATCTTCCTTCAAGATTCAGTGTTTCATTTCCAGATCGTAAGTCCAACCATTGCGTCGTGCCTGCTTTGATTTCTTTGCAACCATCTCGCCCTTACGCGCCTCAAGTTCTCGGCATCAACACAGCTGCTGCTGGAGTTCAATGTGGTGACGCGTAGAGTTCAGATCATCACTGCTACTGTAGCTATTCTCACTTCGTGATATCAGGCTGAGCTTCCATCTTCATTAGGGATCATAATCAAGTTAGAGCTCCGTCCAGTCAGGGAATTCACTGTCCTTTACTGAATTAATTGTTTAGATTTACTTCTTGACTAATAATGTTTGAGCAAGGACTTGAAAACTTGATTCAGAGTTGTTACTTTCGCTAGTTCACATGAGTTGATCATATTACATACTCAGATGATAAACCTCTTGTTATATAGTAGCCATTATTTTGATCATTAGCTTGATTGAGACTGTGACTGATTAATGGTGAATAATATTCGGGTAATATTGATTGATGTTGCTCTTGGAGGTGGCTGAGGTATGATTGTGTGATGTCTCTGTGAAGTTAGTGCAAGAAATCACTCTTAAAAGTAATAGTGAGCCTGTACAATCGAAAAGGTGCTAGGAAGACAGAATTTCCAATTCTCTGGAACCAAAATTTTAACATTGGTTCATTCACATATCTCAGCTTGTTGTGTTGCAATTGAAGAAAACAAGAAAATTCAAATAAACATTAGTTTAAATTATATTTGCTTTTGATTCAGATCTAAACTGCTTGCTCCTGATTCTTTGTGAATTAAATTGCTAGCTAATCACTTAGAGACACCAAAGCTCCTTTGAGATCGACCTCGAGATTATGCCACTATTTGCATAATTTGAGTATTAAATTTGGTTTAAAACGACATAGATCAATTACTATTATTATAAACAATAATGTAATTTCATATAAATTTTATGTGATGGTAGGCTCAGTTTATAAGCTCTAAATGGATGCAATTTTGATTGAATGATCCACAAATTAAATTGGTTGTCCCATCAACCTAAACACTATTATAATTTTTAGATTAAATTATACAAAACTCTAATGAACTTCAAATTACATATAAATATTGTTCTTAACCTTTAAAATAATAGGTTTCCATGGGCATAACTACTTGATCGCAGCATTCAATTGATATTGATTTTTTATGACAAAGAAGTAGGTAGCTTTTATATTAAAGATTGAATGTAGTATTAAATTCAAAAGGTAAGTTAGTACGCTCTAGGAAAATAACATGGCTCTAACTTATCTTGTTGGTTTTCTTAATTTCTTTTCCTAGATTAACATAATGTTTAGTTGTTATAATGTATTCTGATTTTGATTCTAGTTTTTATATTTTTATGTGATATTTTTGGTGTCTTGAATTTTTTTACCTCTAAAACTTTGATCCATTTAGTTTAATAAGAATTTTGAACATTTTTTCTTTCAAACAACCAAAATCTCTAATTTAAAACTATACTAAAATCATAATGATGGCCCACTGTAAGATCTAACATTTTATCAACTTTTTTCCCTCTATAGCATGTGGCATGTCTCCTCTGCATCTTCATATCTCTTTATAACTTCTCTTTTCACGTACGATTTTGTTTTCATTTACATGTGCTAAATAAATCTCCGAGCTCTGTGACCACAATATTGAAAGTTAGCATAAATTGAGAAGCCAACTAACTCATATTAAAAATGGAAGGTAGTATTAAATTGAGAATGGAGAAGGTAGTTGGAAAATATAGAGACCCACATATTATCTCATTTTTTGGAAAGATTTGACGGGTTGAAAATTGAGATGGTCCCATTAAATTTAAGACTGATAGGGTCCAAGCTTATCTTGTTGATTTTCTTATTTTTCTTTGCTAAGCTAATATAATATTTGGTTCTTATAATTTATTTTTATTTTGGTTTTGCTTTATAAACTTTTATAAGTTTTGGTGTCGCGGATTTTTTTTTAAGTCTAAAACATTATTCTATTTAATTTAATAAGAATTATGCATGTCATCTCTACGTTTTCATATATCTTGCCTGTGCCATTACTTAATGACATGGCACAGGTGGCTCCCGCTCATTCATTAAAGATAAAAATGCTGATAGAAGTGATGAGGTCATCAAATGACGTACACTACATTAATCTCCATATATGTGCGTATTTCCAAGTGCAGAAAGAGGATTTTTATTTTGATTATATGTATAAATCACTTTAGTAAATTTTCATATTAATGCACCGGTTTATTATTTGTTTGTTATTATAGTAATTTTTCTTCATTGAGATATACTCTAAGGTATAGTATTGGAAGATGGTTGATGGAGCTTATTTATTTGATCATAAAAAAGAGAGTGACTGAGGCACTTTAATTTGGAGTTTCAAAATGGGAGTTTCAGTTTCTGTATTGTGTCTTGCTTCCGCTATTTTGTAATTCATAATTTCTGTATTTAAAAATTGTGTGATGTAAAATTACGAGGAGTTATATTGATTAGATACTAAGAACATGATTTGCAGGAATTTTATCGATATATTGAATCCTACCTCTTTAAGGATTGATTGTGGAAGAATTTGTGAGATATGATTGCGTATTATATTTTTTCTATGATCAATTAGATATTTGAATAGGAAATTGGCAGATTCAGCAAATTGGAATTAAAGTGAAATTCAAATAAACAAACAGTTTAGTGGGCATTTTGGAATCATTGTAGTTTAATTTTCCTTAATCAAACTTCACTATTGTCGATGAATATAAGGTTCGTAGAAATTTAATTTCTTATGGATTTCTAAATCCGCAGGTAATTACCTATGAAAAAATCCGCAGGAAAATTCTACAAGAAAATCCGTAGGTAAATTCAGCAGATTAAAAAAATAAAATAAAATATTTATGAATTTATTAACTTTGTCAACATCTAAAAACATAAAAAAACAAGCAAAATATATCATATGTAAAATTAAGAGAATAGTATATTTAAAATACGTTAAACAAGTGTTAATTACAACATACACATATACAAAGAGAAACAAAGTTTGGTAGTTAATAGAAACACATATAAATGTATCCTAACATATCTTAAATTCTAATCATCATGCTCAGCATCCTCATTCTCAAATGTGTCAATATCTTTATCATCAGATTATGTAACATTAGGTTACTCATCATCATGTCTTGTTAATGTCTTCTTTCTTCTTCCTCCTCTACTAGACTCAATAGATCTTTTTGGATGTCATGAGTCTGACATCTGCATAATCAAATTAACAATAAGTTATTTTATTTAGTAAAAGAATTACTCATTTTTGTGTAGTAGAAATTATTACAAATATGAAAATACCACCAAACATAGCAGCCATCGGATTCAAAACTGCCCTAGCGCCAAAGGCGAAGTGCCTAATAAGTTTTGGGTTGATATCATCCAATTTCCCATCTCCCACACTCTCATTAATATATATAGCTGGCAATAGAAATAAGCCTCTGAGCATCATCCTCTGAACCAGCAACGAGGAAGCAATGTGACTCACAGACAAACTTATCTCAAGGCAAATATTAGAGAAAACAACAAACTCTGGCAAATATCAGTGAAAACAACAGCTTGCATATAAGAATAAATCCCATTGAAATACACTGATAAACTCTGCATTTTCATGCACAGTTAGAACATTAAGGGCTCATTTGGGAACGCGGTAGAGAAGTACTTTTATGCAAGTCGAGGTAAATATGTGGAGGGGATTATATTGTTTTGCGGAAAAACACTGTTGAACGTGCTTTTGGCCTTACTCAACTCTTTGCCAAACAAGCCCTAAAACGTGTACATCTTGAGCAGTACTAGATAAACATGATATACGTATATATGGAATTAAGGTCAAGAAAATTCAAATTCAAGGTTTATCCCTTAAAAGGCATCATCATCAAGTATTTCCACCAGTAGATATCAAACAATAGGGCAATAGAAAGAGCATGATTGTTACTTGTAGGTGACAAACACAACAGTTAATATCATGGTACCAGGACACTTAATCAAATTGTCCCCTTCTTTCCAACATGTTAAAAAGTCCAAACCATCTTCATATTATTTGATTCATACGTGCCACAAGCTAAAATGGCTCTTTGGTGCTTTGTTTGAAGCTAAATTACTAAGCTACTGAGAAAAAACATTTTCTTGGATAAAAGCACTAATGCCCCTACTTGTGCAGACAGATGCTTAATGTTTAAAAATACTACACTGACCATGTAATTAATTTGAGGAAAAAATACTGCAAATTATTGACTAGCCATCCATTTTTAATAAGGACGAATGCTTAGCATGAGAAAGGTTCTATGAGTTCATGTTTTGAATGGATGACACAATGATGCAGCATATATAACAAATGATTTCCCAATTGTCAACTATGGATACCCTTGAAATCCAAATAAGGCTAGAGACAGACTCGATTATTTGATACATAGAAGATAGGCATATAAATGCTCTTAATGGTACAAAATGAGCACAAATAAATGCGGGAATAGAATCGAAGGGACAAAGATGAACCTTGAAATTAGAAAGCTGCTCTTTTATCAGATTACTTTCCAAGTTCAACACAAGGGAGGTAGAACCACATTATTACTTACCTAAAGTTTCCAAGCTCAATACAAGGAGAAGGGAACTAGGTACAACTATTAGAGACCGCTGCAATTGAAGGGATATCAGACTATCCTGGTGAACCATGTGACACGTCCATGCCAAGAATGATGGTGGGATCTTTGGAAGCAACAGGAATTGACGGTGTATGTGCAATTGATAGCATTGAATTCAGACCACCAAGCTACAGGAGAATAAAATAATTCAAAGGGAAGCAAATGCAAGTTTCAAATTAAATCGTCAATAGGGTAATAAAAAAAATAGAACTCTAATACCGTTTCCATGGACCTTGAATATCCATTTGATTTACATCAATTAGGCACTAAACAGGTGAACCAAGATATCATTAACACAATATCCAAACATATAACATCACCAACCACAAAGATCAGAGTTTTTCTGTTCAGGAAGAAGACAAAGAAGGAACTGGGGCGGCCAGGAAGTTTCTACTGGATCTCTTCAAACATTTTCTCTATTCCTATCACAGGCGGGTCAGGTCTAAACTAAGGTTTTTCTTCAAAGACACAGAATGCACTACTACAAAAAGTACTTTTTACACCCTATTTTTAACCCAATTGACGCCCTTTCTCAGGGGGTGTATATGTGAGGGGAGTAGAAAGATAGAGCCTATGGCGCCCTATATTATAAAAAGGCGCTATAGGGAACATTACGGCGCCCTATATTAAAATATAGGGCATCGTAAGGTGCCTCTTCACCCTCCCTCCCTTTCCCTTCTCTTGTTCCACTTCTCTTCTCAGGTCTGCTCTCTCTCGCACTCTCTCCTTCTTTCCTCCTCTGGCCGTCCGCTTGAAGACCGATTCCTATGGCTACGTCTACATCAGCTCCAACGATGCCGGCGTCGACTTCCTTTATGTCAGTGCCACACTCTATCAATAAATTTGTGATCAAGCAGAATAATTTTTTTTGCAAGGCTATGAGTAAAAGCTACGAATCCAAGATGAATATATGAAGGCAAGAGAATATATTTTAGGCCATTTTAGAAGCACAAAGCTTTGAGGTCTGCATTCTAAGGTGGTATGATAATGTTGTTTTTCTTCAGGAATTAAAATCCCAGAATCACGAAATAATACAAATAGAATATGACAGAGGGAACATGAATGATTTATTGGAGTATCTACGGTCTCTGGATCCTGATATGGCAAGGACTCAAAATCACGCATGTGATATATCTAATAGCAATATATGGTAAGGACTCAAATCACCCATCTAAAATTTTTTGGATTGCAACCGAGTAGCTATATCTAATGGCAATATATTCTAACCAATCACATCTGTACCTATGATATTTGCCCTTAGTCTACAATATACTTGCTCCTAGAAGCTTGTTCCTCTAGTCAAGCATCTTTGATATGTTGTTTCCATTGGCAGGTGTATGTTATTGGATGTAAAGCTCTCAGACATCGTTTTCCCTTCTACGGTATTGAAAGCTAGTTCAATTTCTTCTCTCTGTGCCTCTCTCTCTCTCTTCTTTTGGGGCTGTGTTGTTGCTCTGTTGCCTGTCTTCTCTTTCTTTCTCTTTGTTGCTGTTTGCAGTGAGTGTTTTTGCAATCACTTATGGAAAAAAGAAAGATGCAACTTACTGGCAACAAAATAATAAAAATGAAAAACTAACCCTTGTGGGGGGCTCTCTTATGTGTGTCTTTAAATAAATAAACCACACACGGGAGTTTGCCACCGAACGTGTCCATGGCCATCAACGGCATCACCCTCAGCGGGACGTTGGCCGGTCAGATTTTCTTCGGGTGGCTCGGTGACAAGATGGGGAGGAAAAATGTGTACTCTCCACTCTCTGCTTCTTCCATTTCTGGCTCAGCTTCAGAATCGGCGGTGACTACGCTCTCTCCGCCACCATTATGTCCGAGTACGCCAACAAGAAGACTCGTGGAGCATTTATCATCGCCGTCTTCGCTATGGAAACAAATGCATGTGCTTGTGCCTAGTTGTAGCCAAGCACCGTCGAGCTCCACAGAGCGTTTCCCATTTTGAATTCAAATGCTCAGCGCCTTCTCCCTACTATCCCGGAGCCCTAAGTGCCCAAAGTTTAGGCGCCCTATCTTAGAAGTTAAAATGTCAATTTTAAGTGATTTTTAGCACCCTATATTTAATATAGGCGCCAAAAGTGTGCCTTAGGGCGCCTACCTCATTTAACTGCCAAAAAATTTTTTAAGTGATTTTTGGCACCCTATATTTAAAACAGCTCTCTTGTATCATTCAAATAACCACATTTAACTACAAAAAAATCCCAGATATCGAAACACTGCAACCATCATCATCTTGGAACAAATCTATGAGGATGAAAGCTGGAACAGAGACGGTCGAGGTTTAGAGTGGGGGTAGTGTCTCTAGACCTGGTGGCAACGACACTGGAAATGAGGAGCAGCTCGTGAGGGTTAGGTCTGAACTCAGCTGAAAAAATGGTCGAACAGGGAGTCTGGACCATGTTGTTCGTGTGACTGTGCGATGGATGAAGCTGGTGCTGGCTGAGACGCGACGAGGAGAGGTCTGGAGTGAGGAACAACGACGACGACGATGTCTTCTGGAGGTGGGTGTGGCGCCAACTCTGGACGCAAGGTCTGCTCCGGGTGAATGGCTGCCAGCTTTAAAGGTGGCTGCGTGTTTAACCCCTTTCACCCGTGAGTCTGGCGCCAACTCTGGACGCAAGGTTTTGAAAACCCAAATCCGGAAGTATTTTACCTGTGGATTTTGTTTCCGCAGGTATTAAAATCCACGGGCAATTGCTGTGAAAGTTTTCTGTAGAAAAATCTGCAGATATATCATTAGTTTTACTAGTGATGCTTTATCTTAACGTAATTAGGATTAGGCTCTAATTTTTTGTTCGTTATAATACTAAAAATACTTATATGCCATGTGAGCCAAAGAAATGAAGGGAAATGCTTTATTAACAACTCTTGAATAATAAAGAATGGAAGTTGATTCTCAAGCAACGTATAGAATCCAGAAGTCATTTTTATGATAATTTAGCATTGCTGCTTAACTCTCAATTTCATAGGACATGATGAAGAGTTGAATGATGAAGCCCTGACGAGCAAACCATTAGTCGCATGGGTCCGCGTCAAAGATTTTAACCGAATTAATGTAGTAAAACACCAATACGGGTCGTATTCACTTTGAGGAGCCGAAAATGAAATTAAATCCTAGTAATTAAATGTGAGTAACTTAAACAAAAAATTAATTTGAGAAAGTTTCATGTGAAAACTATGAATTAAACTAAACTTAAAACACTTCTTTTTATATTTTTGAATATGAGAACAAGTGAAACAACTGAAAATAATTAAAATACGAATAACCGATGATGGAAATTAATTCTCCAACTCAACAACGCAGGAAATCATAACTTCAATAGATATAGGAATTAAAACAATGAATTAAAGAATTATAATTAAGCTTTAATCCAACAACCGAGTCACCTCGAATTGCCACAAAATATTTTTCAAACTTCCAATTTACTAACTGCCATTAGAATAGTAAAGAGGAATTAAGAATAATATAACCACTGCTTAATTGTAACTCTTAAATTCAAATAATAGAATTAAAGTTAGCAAAATATTATTTGATCCAAGATTCTAAGCCACCTTAGAAAATCACAAAATATTCACTCTAAATTCAATACAATGTGATACCACAACATCATACTTGAAATTAAAGTTATAATAAGTGCAATATCAATTGCCAATCAATAATTCCAGTTACAATAATCTCCAAAATAATTCTTATTAAACAATAAAATTGTTCCAATAATTTGAGAAACTATCCTAAGACCTAGAAATTGTTAAACAATTACTGGACAGGAAATTAAAGCAACTAAAACTCCCCTTTGAAGACTCAAGCTCATGCCATTGTTGTTGAATTAAAGAATCATCAAATTACCCACGCTTTTCCATCAAGAATCCCATAAGTCCAAACGCTACTGCCATCCTCTTGTAACTGTGCGACGGATGAATCTGGAATTGATAAAACAGAGCAACGGCTACAGGGATGGCGAAGCAGCGACCAATGATGCAGCAAGCCGAACAGGGTGCCTCTGGAATGAATAGAATTCGTTTATATAGCCCTCTCTCCAGGTGTTGAAAGGGATAAAATAATTAAGGGATGGGAGGTGCTGTGACCGAAAGGAATCAGGAGATGGATGAATGATGATGTGTGCGTGCTCGCCAGCCTGGATGAAGATGCTGTCAGAGATGAAGCTTATGTGTGCTGTCCGAATGGATGAGAAGTGGCTGGTGCGTGTGTGGCTGGATGAATAAAAGGGAATGATTGGAGGAATGAATTAGGGAGGCATGTGGCTGTAATGATAGAATGAATGGGAATTTGGCGTGATGGATTCCCCCCACGAATGCTCAGGAGGTCGCAATAAATAATGGAATGAATGGCAAAGGAATGATGGGTGGTGGCTGCTGTGCTTCCATCTACTAGTGTCGTCTTGTGCATGGCTTTACTAATGGAATATGAATGAGTGGCTGTGTGTGTGGCTGGACGAAGTGAGGAATGATTGGAGTATGGTGTGATGGATTAGTGCGTTATGGGAGGATGAATGTGAGTGGTGCCTTGTAATGATGGTTTGCCAAGATGGAGACAAGGTGGTGTTTGTAATGATGGTTTGGAGAATAAATATATATAAGGTTTGCAAGTCTAAAACTTGTTATCCCAATTTCTTCCATAGATGCCTACAATGACAATTGATATTGAGTAGCATTAAAGGTCCTAAAAATTAATCATTTAACAAAATGATTAAAAATATGACCATTTAACCTTGATTAGATTTAAATCCACATAATTGCCATTAATCAAATTTAATGCATTTGAACTCAATAAAAGTCCAATAATAGGATCAAAATTCTCCCAAAATGATACAAATACATTTGACAAAATATGATTAATTCAAGCCCACATCCATTAATGGTGGGTGATGCTGAAGAGTAGTTTTGAAGTCTACGTTACTGTTGATATTTTAATTTTTAATAAGGGTATATCAATCTTTTCAAATGACGCAATCCTAATTAATCCTCCTTTTAGTTTTTCTCTGCACACATCCCAAATCACCAAGTGTACATTTCTTCTATCCACGGTAGAGCCCCAAAGGAAGCCTTGAGCCTTTTTTTTTTGGCCTAGATCATCACATATGGAGATAAAAAGCTCATATATATATATATATATAAATATATATAGAGATAGGGAGAGGGAGAGAATTTTAATAGGAGTAGACTTGAAAAAATTTTGACCATGAGGGAATAGAATATAAGGCTTTCTCATGATGAGCCCTTTAAAAATATATCAAAATCAATATTTTAAACATGAAAAATGTTCTACTATTACTTCTAATTGAAATGTTAAGTCACATGTGAGCGTGACACTGTGAAAAACAATGTAATTAAAATAATATCTTGGGAAACCCAAAATCAAGACAATGCAAGAAAAGTTGCTAGCTCATTATGCTTATCCCTATCACAAAAAACATTAATCGGCCACAAAACAGATAATAATATAGGAGTACTAGCAGTGACAGTAGTAGAACTAATAATGACTATGCACTTACTGATAATTTGTGGCTGCGTAGTGCAGTTTCTGTTTTCAACAAGATTTTGATATCAAAGTCCTTCAAATTATTAATATCAATATATATATATCCCATACAACAACTGCAATAATACAACAAGTCTGGAGAAATAGTACACTAAATTTATATAAAATTACTAGGATGCGCGATGGATAGCAATTATTGTCTGAATAAGAGTGAGAATATTGTTGAGTAGAAATCCGGTGATTGATCGAAGAAACTGGCGTTTCAAAGTTGACTTCATGTGGCGCCAAGGATCACCAGCCAAGTGATTCAAATCTCTGCAAATAGCTAAGTAATGAGAATTGAAGTTCCACGGAGTAATACTAGTGGAAAGGCCATCGAATACCCTAACAATTTCAAATGAATCACCTAAAGAATGGCGTAATATACCATCCTTGATAAGCACATTCACATCTACATGTGAGTTTATTAGGCAATCCAATGACGGTGCGTATTCAGAAAGGTAAGGCTCATAAGGATAGTGACCCTGGTCAAAAGTTACCATGTTGTGATAGCTGTGTCATTGTCCACCAAAATCCTTGGCACCTCAAGAACATAGTTTGAAAATTTGAGCTCTAGTGGGCGGCTTCCTCGCATAATGCTTGACTTGAATGTTACATCAATTTGTGCTAATTATTTTGCACTGTACAAGAGAATGTTGTTTGCAGGCCCTTCGAATGCTACTATTCAAGGTGACAATTTTGGTAAGCGGAAGAACCTAAGAAGATCCGTGAAGTGTTGGATGTTTAAAGAGTCAAAGAACTCGTACAAGAACTCAATAAAGGAAGGGTCGGCTTCACCACTGTCGTGGCTGGCTGCTGCCGGAAAACAACTAAGGTAAAAGAACGGGGGTTGATTCTCAAGTAAAAGCAAATCCTTGGTCATATAATCAAACAACCAAGGTTGTCGCAATATAGCATCCATCTCTATGTTGCTTGTATTCTTAATCAAGTGACAAACGCTGATTTATATGTTGAGTTTTATTTCTAGGGTTTATTCGAATTATATATACAAAAATTTGAAATTGCACAATATTATGTAAATAATATTTATATATGTTAGTATGATATTTAATTTATTTGATAAATTAAATAACTAACATTAATTTAATTTATAAAGATAAATTAAATTTGTTGGCTCATTATTTGGATTAATTAGATGGATATGATTTGATCATATCAGATTAATCCAAATTAGAATTGCAAAATTCGAATTTCACATTTTGATTTCAAATTTTGAATTTCAAGATTAATAAAGATTAATCTTGAATGTTTTTGAATTTCAAATTTCAAGATTAATAAAGATTAATCTTGAATATATTTTTGAAATTTAAATTCAAGATTGATCAAGATGAATCTTGAATATCATTTGAAATTCAAATTTCAAGATTAATAAAGATTAATCTAGAATATATATTTGAATTTCGGATTTCAAGATTAATAAAGTTTAAATCTTGAGTATCCATTTAAAATTCGAATTTCAAGATTAATCATATTGATCTTGAATATCTTTTTTGAAATTCAAATTCAAATTTTTCAAGAATAATAAACGATTAATATTGAATTATGATCCACTCAATGAGCTCTATAAATAAGAGTGCTCGTGAACGGTAGATGCATCGCATTCTGAGTTTGAATTCGCTCTTGAGTCACCAAACCCTAAAGAGAGAGAAACTGAAAAGGCGCTAGCACGCCGCCATTGTTGGAACCTATTCGCCTGGATATCGGTAGAAGGAGACGATCAGAAATGTCGGCTCCTTGTGATCGAAATCAAGAATGAGAAAGGTCGTGGGTTCTGAGGAGATCCAAACATAAAGGAAGGTTCGAATTCCAAACGTAAAAGGTACTGCTCCATCTCCTTGATCTAAACGCCTTTGACAGATCCTATTTGGGATTAAAAAAAATTCAATTTTGCTGTGTGTACATTCTAATCCCAACAGTGGTATCAAAGCCAGGTCAATTGTGTGTTTAGATTGAGTTTGTGTGATTGGCATGAGATTTATGCTTTCTTAAATTCATGCGTGCGTCTTTTTAAGAGCATGATATATATGATATATGGGTTCTTGGGTTCTTGAAGCATGATCTTGGATATATGAATATATGCATTTCTGAAGGGATATGTATATGTGATATATGTATGATCTATAATAAGTATGAAATGATATATTCGCATACATATGATGTATACACAGGTGCACAATATGAATCTGTTCATATGTTTTTCATACGCTTTTGGTCATGGCTTATGCATTTTCATTAAATCCATAAGGGCTATGGACGTCAATGAAACAGGGTCAAAATTTTTCATTGTATAGTATGACCGCCGTGCTTACTCTGCATAGCACGATATAATCTAAACGCAATAAGAATTATTTGTATTGTATAATTTGTTGCTTATTGCGATTTGATCTTTTAATATATGGGAAATTGTATCTCATAGTGTATGAGTTATAATCTCTCAAAAATTTTACTTTCCATATGGTATGAGATATCATCTTTCATGTTGTTGCTTTTCAACATGTTCTTTGCAAATATGAATGGGTATGGTGAAATAACATGGCTTTAGTTTTACAAAGGATTGTAAAATTTAAATACGGCCTACGTGTCGTCCTTCCTATAAAGATTCTTGATGTACATTCTTTCCTCATCTGACTCACCTCGTATGTTCCAACGAGGTTTCTTTCAATGTAATCTTTTATCTTTCTTAGAATTCCTCTCATTGTCTTGGGAGGATTTAGGTTAGGTAAGTCATGTTGTCTCACGTTTATTATATGCCTTTGATTAGATCATTGCATGATAGCTTACAATCAGTGAATATGGTATTGTATGAGATACAATAACAACCCGTATTGTATTCATAAGATTAATTCATTAAACCCTTTAAATGAATCTTAAGTCTTAATGCCGTCAATTAATGAATAATTGTCGAAACATCGTTCGCTCAGATGTACCTTCCACCAAAGTGGATGCATTTGAGTTATCTTGGGAAGACAATCTTGAGTAATGGTGTTACTCACACGATTCATTATTGTTTTAGCTTAATTGAGATTATCAAAATGGTTTTAGATCTCAAGGCATTAGATAGGATTAAACATGCTAGGTCATATGATGACCAAATCCCATAAAACCTAAGAGTTACATATGATGTAATTGGTAAAGGGTCACCTACCTAAATAACTTGAATTTAATGTCTTGCTAAAGCGGAGTTAAATTTTAAGTGAAATATGGATCTTAGCCCACTAATTATATTGAGGGTTATTAGTTCAGTGGGAGATTTACTAATATGCTTTGCATATTTTGAATTTGTAGAAACATGTCGACTACTAATACCGCTACTCTATCACTGCGATCGGTTCTTGAGAAGGACAAACTTAATGGGACTAACTTTCTTGACTGGTTTAGAAACTTGAGAATTATTCTCAAGCACGAAAGAAATATTTATGTCCTTGATCGATCCATTCCTGATGAGCCCGCAGCCAATGCTCCCAAAGCACATAGATATGCTTACTCAAAGCATAAGGATGACTATGTGGATGTAGGATGCCTCATGCTTGCCACCATAGTTCCAGAGATCCAAAGAGATCTGGAGCATATGGAGGCTTATGAGATGATTGTACATCTCAAGAAAATGTTCCAGCAATAGGCAAGGCAGGAGAGGTATGAGACCACTAAGGTGTTGATACCTTATTTTGATGATAACAAAAACCTCAAATTATGGCAGGATTTGGAATCTATAATAATGTTTTTAAAATAGTGTTGAAAATGTCAGAAGAGTTTTGAAACTCGAGTCACAGGTTTTGAAAACTCAAGTCCTATAACTGGTTATCAAAACTGGATACTGAAACTGGAAGTTTTGAAAAGAAGTTTTGTGATTCAGTTCAAGAACTCGAGTCCTAAGTTTTCAAAACTTGAAGTTCCATAACGTGCAAACAAAACTGGAAGTCAAAACTTGAGGTTCCAACTTCAAGTTTTCTTATCACGTTATAGAACTCGAGTTCCATGTTTTCAGAACTCGAGTTCCACAACTGTCACTCAAAACTTGATTTCAAAACTGGAAGTTCTGACTGGAAGTTTTCAAAACCTCGAGTCCTTCAGTTTCCAAACTCGAGTTCTATATCTTGAAAAATCTTCTCAGTTCAAAAACTTTCTGTCAAACTCGAGTTCTCACTGGAAGTTTTCCATAACTCGAGTTCATGTTTTTCCAAACTCGAGTCTCGAGCACTTTTTCAATTGAACAGTTTTAAAACTCGAGTTGTCACTTTTATAACTTGAAGTTTTACAACTGGACTTCAAAACTCGATATTAAAACCTGAAGTTTTGTATAAAAGTTTTATAACAGAACCTCAGAACTTTCAATTGGAAACTCGAGTTACATCTGAGAGTTTCATTACAGAAATTTTAATCTGATGTGCTAGAACTCGAGTCATTGAATGATTAAAACTCGAGTCCTCTATTTTCTCTGATATGCTTCTGAGTCTGACAGTCATCTGATCTTGTCTCCTTCGTGCCTGAAAAGTTTAAATTTTTACCTAACATCATAATTGCACTTTAGTTCTTTTATGAAAACAGCCAGGTTGTCTGAAAGATAAAGATAAGCATTTATGATTTACTCCGTTGACGTTGAACGCATTTAAAGCCGTCATTTTTGAAAAGCCAGAAAGCCAATGATTAAAGGACGGCGTCTGTGTGTAACGGATAGGAGCGTCTCTCTATCAAGATACTGTGCAACGGTTATTGAAGCCAGATTTAAATAGCCATGAAGACAGAAAGAAAAAAAAGACAAAACGCAGAACGAACAAAAACTTGAGAACGCCATTTCTGTCTCTCTGTCATTTTGTAATTTATTGTGAGCTTCATCATTTGACTATCCACTCTTTCGGAGAGTTTATCTTGTCAAACTTTGTTGTATTCTTGTGAGATATTCAAGGTTGGGATCTTGAATTTGTTGGGTTGAAAAAGAGTCAGAAAACAGAGTGCATAAGTCTGTTTTGTTGCGTGTAGTGAGGGGGAGTGAGAATCTCCTTGTAAGGGCTAAGAGAGCCTTGTTCGTTGTTGATTAGTGGATTAGAAATCTCAGGAGAGTCCTGAGGACTGGACGTAGGTCAGAAGGACCGAACCAGGATAAAGCTGCTGTGTTCTTTTTCTCTCTGCTCTCACCGGTGATCTCGTTTAATTTCTACGATTAAGTTTTTGATTTTTAAAACTGACCAATTCACCCCCCTCTTGGTCATTTCCTGCACTAACATAAGGCCTTGTATTCCTGCAAGATGGCTGAGGGTGCATCAGTTAGCTCTTATGTGTTGAAAATGAAAGGATATATTGATCACCTTGAGAGGCTTGGATTTCCCAAAAGTCAGGAGTTAGCTACAGATTTGATCTTAAACTCACTCCTTGACAGTTATGACCAATTTGTCATGAATTACAATATGAACAACATGGAGAAATCCATTTTTAAACTGTATGGGATGCTTAAAACAGCAGAACAGAGTATCAGGAAGAAGCCTAGCACTGTTCTGATGGTTCAGAAAGGAAAGGGTATGAAAAGGAAAGGCAAGGGTATGACCAAGAGGCCAAACAAACCTGAATCCAAGCCCACTCCTAATAAGGCTAAGTTTCCAAAGGATGGAGTCTGTTATTTCTGCAATGAACCTGGACATTAGAAAAGGAATTGCAAACTCCACCTAGAAGATTTGAAAAAGAAAAGGAAGGATAGCGAGGCTATCTTTTCAGGTATTTATGCTATAGATATTCATTTTTCTACTTCCTCTGCATGGATATTAGATACTGCATGTGGTTCTCACATCTGTACAAATGTGCAGGGCCTCAAGGATAGTAGAAAATTGAATAAGGGTGAAGTGAACCTATGTATTGGGAATAAAGTAAGAGTTGCTGCTCTGACTGTAGGCACTTATAAATTAGTTCTGCCTAGTGGGCTTTTGTTAGTATTGAACAATTGCTTTTATACTCCTGCTTTGAGTAGTAACTTGTTTCTCTTTCTTATTTGGATAAGGAAGGTTATACTTCCATTATTGGGAATGGTAAATGTTCTATTTATCGTAATGACATTTTTTATGCTGATGGTGATCCGCATCTTGATCATTACCTTTTAAATTTAGAACATCCCACAAATGGAAATATCTATAACATAATTGCGAAAATGATTAAATCAAAGATTCAAATCTAACCTACCTATAGCATTGTCGTCTAGGCCATATAAATGAGAAACACATTTATAAACTCCATCAAGATGGATTACTTAACTCATTTGATTTTGAAATTGATACGTGTAAATCTTTTTTATTAGGAAAGATGACTAAGGCACCTTTTACTGGGCATAGCGAGAGGGCCACTGATTTTTTGGGCCTCAAACATACTGATGTATGTAGACCACTGAATACACATGCTAGAGGAGGTTATATGTATTTCATCACTTTCATAGATGATTTCAGTAGATATGATTATGTCATCTAATGAAATATAAATCTAAATCTTTTGAAATGTTCAAAATATTCCGGAATGAACTACAAAACCAACTTGGCAAGACAATTAAAACTCTTTAGGGATAGTCTCACAACTTGACAAGAATATTTGAGCTAAGAGTTTGTTGACCATCTTAGGAGTTATGGGATAGTCTCACAACTCACTCCTCTAGGAACAACACAATGGAATGGAGTTTTTGAAAGGAGGAATCGAACTCTATTGGATATGGTTCGATCTATGATGAGTCAAACAGATCTTCCACCTTCCTTTTAGGACCATGCGCTAGAAACAGCTACGTTCACACTGAATCATGTTCCATCTAAGACAGTGTTAAACAACAGGAATCTGATAAGTTATCAAGCAGATCCTCCAAATGCCTTTTTGTGGGGTATCCCAAAGAAATAAAGGGATATTATGTATATAATCCCACCGAATACAAAGTGTTTGTTGTTCGAAACGGTGTCTTTCTAGAGAGAGTTCATCTCTAAAAGAACCAGTGGGAGTAAATTGCATATCACAGAAGTTCGAGAATCTCAAGACACCACAAATCCACAAATGGAAAATAGAGAAGACTCACAAGATGTTGTTGAGCCTCCTCAAGTACACAAGGCCTACGTAGGTTTGATAGGGCACGACAACAACCTCAGAGTATGGATTTCTGGTTACTGGAAGTCGTGATATGTTGCTCATTGAACACAATGAGCCAACCACCTATCAGGAGGCCATAGTAGGACCAAACTCTGACAAATGGCTGAATGCCATGAAGTTTGAAATGCAATCCATATATGACAATCAGGTATGGATCTTGATTGACCCACCTGAAGGTATAAAAACCATTGGGTGCAAATGGGTTTTCAAAGAGTAAATTGACTTGGATGGCAAAGTCAATGTCTTCAAGGTGCGACTGGTTGCAAAAAGATTCACTACCAGAAAAATTTCATTTAGTGACAGAAAAATCCATCACTAAATGACTATTTTCCATCAAAAAATTTCCATTTAACGACGTAAAATATTAGCGACCCCCGTTTTAGCGACGGAAAATAGCATTTATCTAGTAGTGATTAACTCAAACTCATGGTGTAGACTATGATGAAACCTTTTCGCCAGTTGCAATGGCCAAGTCAATCAGAATCCTTCTTGCCATTGCAGCATATTATGATTATGAAATATGGCAGATGGACGTCAAAACAGCTTTGCTTAATGGAAAGTTGCTTGAGGATGTGTACATGACATAACTTGATGGTTTTGTGCGTCTAGAGGATTCTGGTAAAGTGTGCAAGCTTGAATGATCCATTTATGGATTGAAGCAAGCATCGCGGAGTTGGAATCATCGTTTTGATGAAGTAGTCAAAGAGTTTGGCTTCATTCAAAACATGGATGAACCTTGTGTTTACAAGAAGGTCAGTGGGAGAATAGTTGTATTCCTGGTGCTTTATGTTGATGACATCCTACTTATTGGAAATGATATTCCTACCTTACAGAGTGTCAAGTCTTTGTTAGGAAAGTCCTTTTCAATGAAACTTGGGCGAAGCCACTTACATCCTAGGGATTAGGATCTATAGAGATAGATCCAAGAGGCTTATAGACTCAAGTCAGAGTACTTACATAGACAAAATACTGCATAGGTTCAGTATGCAGGATTCAAAGAGGGGTTACATACCTATGTCTCATGGCATCCTTCTCTCCAAGGATCATTAAGATTCCTTATGCCTCGGCTATTGGATCCATCATGTATGTCATGTTATGTACTTGAGAAGGACTAAGGACTAAGGATTGAGAAGGACTTAGTACTTGAGAAGGACTAAGGATTTATTCTTAGTTTATGGTGGTTTGGATGATAAGCTATGTGTAACTGGTTACACAGATGTGATCTTTCAAACTGACCAAGATGATTCTAGATCGCAGTCAGGATTCGTGTTCCTATTTAATGGTGGCACGGTAAGTTGGAAAAGCTATAAGCATAGCATAGTAGCTGATTTTGTAACAAAATTCGAGTATAAGCAGCATCAGATGCAGCAAAAGAAGCCGTTTGGATCAGAAAGTTCATTACCGAACTAGGTGTGATCCCTACCATCTCAAATCCAATAGATTTGTTCTGTGACAATAGTAGTGATATTGGCCAGACAAAGGAGCCCAGGTTATACCAAAGGACTAAACATATGCTCAGGCGTTTTCACCTTATTAGAGAAATTAATGACAGAGGTGATATCAAGATATGCAAAGTACCTGGAGAAGACAATGTAGCTGATCTTCTTACCAAATCGCTTGCACAAGCAAAACATGAGGGTCATGTTAGGACAATGGGAATTAGACAAATTAATGATTGTACCTAGTACAAGTGGGAGGATGTTGGAAATTGTGCCCTAGGGCCAATCATTGTATTTCAGACATTATTTATTTTAATGTATTTTCTCCATTTAATTATCATATGTTTTGCATGTATTTATGATAATTGCATCCATATATGAATTATGAATTTGTCTTAAATGTCCCTGGTTGGTTGTCTATATGGGAGCATAAATAAGGTAAGACCAGTATGACCTTGATGAGGTATGGAGATACGACTCAAAGTCATAGGCACTTGTAAGAGTACAAGGTGCTGGACCGACTTGCTATGAGAAAACTGCATGGATTAAGTCATTAGCTTATCTCATATGTAATGACGTCATAATGACCTTTAACCTGAGATCATCACGGATTCCTACATGAGAGTCTCTAAGCTTTGACCTAGTCAAAAGTCACCTTTGACCGGGTGATGATAAAGGCTATAATAGGGTTTAGGGGTTTTTATGTGGAGGAATGTGAGTGATTAAGATGGGATTTGTTCCTCAGATTAGATGAGAGATATTACTGGGCCCATCGATAAGTGAGTCTGAGAAATGTATGCCCATACTGTAATGAAAAGGAGTTTTCGTTTCTTTAATCAAACTGCTCAGGGATTAAGAAAGTAATGGTTAGGAATAGAAAGATGACATCATCCATGCCTCATCCTTAACCGAGATATCGCGTGACAAAAGGACGTGATGTGGTTGCATGAAGGTTGCATCTTGCACTACTAGAAAAATCAGTTTTAGCGACGGAAAAAGCAGATTTAGCGACGGAAAAAATCCGTCGCTAAATCTATCGCTAAAACGAGGGTCGCTAAATTTAGCGACGGAATTGTCAAATTTAGCGACGGATTTTTTCCGTCGCTAACTAGCGACAAATTTAGCGACGGATTTTTTTTCCGTCGCTAAATTTTCTTTTCCCTCGCTAATTCCGTCGCTAAATTTTCATTTTCCGTCGTTAAATTTCCCTTTTCCCTCGCTAATTAGAATATTATGCCTTACTTTTCCGTCGCTAAATTTCTTTTTTCCCTCGCTAATTCCGTCGCTAAATTTCCTTTTTCCCTCACTAATTCCTTCGCTAATTAAAAATTATGCCTTACTTTTCCGTCGCTAAATTTCCTTTTTCCCTCGATAATTAGAATATTATATCTTACTTTTCCGTCGCTAAATGCGTTATATTCAATCGCTAAATAGGCAATTATGTGTATTTAAAATCACTATATTTGACAATTTTATCGTTAAATCCGTCGCTAATTTTAAATATGAATCAAATATGTATTTACAAAAATGTTTTATAAACAAAACCTGTTTAATCAAAATTGACCAAAAAACAAATTTTAAATAGTAATATCAAATACATTGTATCTTTAACCATAAATACATTCTGATAAAAGTTTCAAAGTTGAAAAAATACATATAAACGTTATAAGCTCCAAACAATACAATTATTGTTCAGTGATATGGATTTGGATTCTTGGAAGATCAACTTTACTGATTTGATCTTTGAAGAATCGTAGCTTTCTTGACATTTATGCATATCACTTGACCTACAAATAACAAAATACAGTTAACATTAGTGATAAAATAATCATTTCAAAGGATGCCTAAAAGGGAGGGATTAATGGATGCATTGGAAGAAGAAACTACCCCTTCCGGCTTGTTTGCCAGAGGAAGCTATTCGGCAACAACCAAGGTAAGAAAACTAGTCTATACACGCCTGATCATCTAGAGAAAATTGATTCACTTAATGATAGGCATAGATATCGTAAATAGTGATGGTTTTTTACCCATTATATTTGATTAACCTAT
>JANTPZ010136577.1:0-12729 GCA_025593235.1 Vachellia pachyceras
GGGGCAAAAAAGTCAAGGGAAAAATGGGAATTATGAAAAGTTAGACAGTGTAAGGGCATTTTGGTCATTAAGAGAAGTGTAAGGGCATTTTGGTCATTTGAAAAATTCAAAGTCAAAGTTAAAAAGTCAACTGTTGACCAAAATATCATAAAGTAGAACTCACTGATTAACTGAAACTTGACAGATTGTCAAAATACGGCCTAGATTTGCTTAGAGAATTTCGAAGGTTAATCGGATGAAAATAATTATTTGAGGTGCCAGGAGACCTCAATCGGTTGAGTTCAGGGCACATGAAAATAAAGTGAATTTTATAGTAATTAATAAAATTATTACCCAATGTATGATTGAGGTGAATTTCCCGATTTTAAGGAAAAATGCTTAAAAACCCTCACAATATAATTTTATTCAAAAATTATTTTCAGACGATCCACAGGGAAAATTGAGGAAAGGAACATGACTTGAATATCAGTGAATATTTTAGTAATTTTTAATGCCCTAAAAATATTTTCCCCCTCAGAAATACGTTTTTTTGGGATTTTCGACAAGATAAAATTACCTTGTTATTTTTGGACGAATTTCAAGGGAATTTTTGGGCAAATATTTTTTCCATATTAGTAAATGAATTATGGTGATTAAAAGAGGAATAAAAAATCTCCAAAAAAGTGGAAAAAATTTATTGGAACTTATTTTTACTTGTAAAAATCGTAATCGATTGAAGTAACCGAATGGGATTTGGCTTGGTTGTAACCAAAGCCCAACAAGATTTTTAACCAATGTACAGCCAATAATTACTACTTTATGAGAGCCAATTGGAAGCAAGCACATGGTTGTGTGTTGGTTAATCTTAGGCCTTTAGATCAAGCTAGTAAATCAAGACTAAATCTCCATCTTCCATTGCAATTAAGAGGTATTTTTTAAGGCAGATTTTTGTCTTTCTCTTCAGCCATTCTTCACGCCATTTTGCAGCTAGAAAAGTGAAGAGGAGACTCCACTTTCTTGGAAGCAAGAAGAGAAAAGTTTCAAGAAAACTCAAGGTAAGAGGACTTACCACCCAAACCTACACATATTCTTGATCCTTGTGATCTCCTCTACAACTTCCATGAATTGGAATTTTGATTAAGTCTCTCTTTCTCAAGTTTGATACTTAGGGTTCTTGAGAGCAAAAGTTAGAAAGAGAGGGATTTAAAACTTATGGTTGGTTGTAAAAGACACCTTGTGTTGTAAGGAGTGTTTTGATGTACATGTTGTGGTTGTTTGGCTCTTATTTGTGGATTTTGTAAATTTTGGGATGATGAACCTGAAGGGGAGATGCTGCCCAAATTTTTATTTGAGGTAGAAGTGTTGAATTCATGCTTTACAATCCATGGAAATGAGTTTGAGATCAAGAATATGATGGTATATAAGTTGAAAGTTTGAAAAATCATGTTTTGGCAATTTTCGTGCAAATCTGGAAAGTGCAGGAAGGAGTGAGTTTTTGATGATTTTAATGCTTCCATTGGATTTAAAATGAGAAGTTGTGTAGGTGTAAAGTGAGCTAAGGAATTAGGAAGCATTAAAAATCAATATGACAAGTTAAAACCCTCTAGGAAGCAAGGAAGTTCAAGAGGAAGTTTAATAGAGTTTTAAATTGATTCTTGCCTTGGAAAGAATGGCTTATGTTTAATAGCCATGATGTTGTGCATTATGTAGGAAATATTTTGGAGAAAGGAATTAATTTTTCATGTGATCAAGAAAGCATCAAATTTAAGGGAAAGATTAAGAGCTAAAGGTAGTAAAACTCTCTAACTTTAAGCTAAATTGCTTTGAAAATGTGTATGAATTTATGCATGACTTGTATTGAAAATTTATGATGATTGAAAGTGTGAATATGTGCTTTAGTGTGCTATGGCCATATGCATCTAATTGTTACATGTTGCACTTTTATGAATTCACACTTATATTGAAAGTTGTCATGCAATTTTATAAAGTGTGTTGGAAAGTTTTGCTATTGGGATTTCCAAAAATCTCATTATCCCCCACTAATCATTTTAGGTGGAAGCTCAAGCAAGGGTAAGAGCAAAGGGATTAATGATTCAAGAAGGCATAATGTTGTGCTTTTATGTGTGATGTTTGAAATTATGTAAAATAAACTCCTACATGTATGATAGCTAAGGAGTAGTGGAAGCCTGCTTTAATTATTTCCAAATGCATGAATAACCATGATCAAATGAAGTCTAAAAGTGGGTATGCATGAGAAAAATAAATGGTAAGTTTGAGATAAAGGTGGTTAGAAAGTTGGTCAAACCATATACTTTGGCATGACGTGAAACAGGGTAAATGAACTCCAAATGAGTTGAATTTTTCAAGAAAGATAGTTCATATTGCAAGCTTTAAAATGAATTAAAGAACACATGATTTAGAGTTTTTTTACAAAGAGTTATGTGTTCCAAAGTTAGCGAAAAACCACATAAAAACGTGGGAAAATGGAAAATTACCAAATGAACAGTGCGACTTTGTGTAAAAAACTATATTAATTGGGCAATTTTTTGGCCCAACTAGTATTTTTACCCCATAAAGGAACTTATAAGATTCAAATATAAATTGGAACCACTCAAGTTTTATTTTTCTAGAATTAGTTATGAATTTTTAAAATTGGGCCAAAATTCTATGAATAGTAACTTTTAAAAGTCAATTTTTCAGATTTCATTTCTTCTTACTTTATAAGTTATTCAAGGCCCAAGAATGGTTCCATAATGATATAAAATGAAGCTAAGGGTGTTAGTTAAGGTGTGTTACACTTGGACCCTTTCATTTGGTCTAAACTTCCTCTTATTAGTGCAAAGGTCCTTAAGGTATTTGGTATATGTAGGGACTCTTTTGACTAAGTCAAGCAATGGAATATTGACCTCGACCTTACTTAAAAAATCAAAGACCTCCTTTTCATTTTTCTTTTTAGCTGTTTTCTTACTCATTAAGTATGAATTTGGAAAAGGTAGTTCTTCGATGTTTACCTCCTTACCTTTGGTTGAGGTTGATCCATGCTTACTTCCATTGGTAGCTAAGCTCTTAGTCCCGTGTTCTGAAGCCACTTTCTTTTCTTCATTGTGTGAGGAAGATTCTTCTCTTGCCTCCTATTTAGCCCTTTCGCTTCTTTTTTCTTCTTGTTATGGGAAAATAGAAGGTTTTCACACTCAATGTCCTCTCCTTCTTTCTCATCTTCTTTCCCCTCGCTAAGTTTTACTTGTTTCCCACTTTTCAAATTTATGACATTTAGTCCTTTGGGATTAATGATGGTGTTCGAAGGTATGGAGCCACTACTTCTTACTTGTTATTCACTCAAGTTGTTGGAGAGATGAGTGACAAAGGAGTTCAACTTTTTTGCCTTAGTTTCCCATTGCTCTATCCTCTTTTCCAAAGAGGCATACCTTGCATCATTCTTTGAGGAATCTTTCTGGATAACCGAGGCAATTGAGTTGAACTGATTGGTGTTGGAAGCCTTCTGTTCCTTGAGCAATATCACCATATTTTACAAAAGCTGATTTGTGTCTTCTTTTTGTGGTACACTCAAGGCTTGTTGATTATTTGGAATGTTGGAACTGAATGGTCCAGCTCCTCTACTTCTTTTAAATCTTGTTCCACTGGCTTCTTCACCTCTCCAACTGAACTTTGGGTTAGCCTTCCACCCTACATTATAGGTATTGGAGTGGGATCCCATTTCTAGTTTGGTCTCCCTTGATGTATCACGGACACTTCTTCGTACAGACTTAGGAAAACACTTGAGATATGCATCACTGACCCACAAGTTTAACAACTTGGTGTGACTAAGTCTATTGATGGTTGTGGTCTACTCACATTCAAATTATTCAACTCAGTAGTGATTTGAGACAGTTGCGATATGACTTTACTTTCCAATGAATCAACCTTTGATTCTAGAGTGTCCATTCTCCTATTATGTGTGCTTGAAGCCCCAAGCTCATGGATCGCTCTAGTATCTCTCACAATGTACTACTGGTGATTCAAGGCCATTTTCTTTATGAGTTCCCATACTTCTTAAGTAGTTAGGTCAATCAATAATCCTCCAGCGGCTGCGTCCAACATTCCCTTCTCTTGACTTTTCAACCCATCATCAAAATATTGAACAAGTTGCTCATTAGGGATTTGATGGTGAGGACATAGCGAAATAAGGTCTTGAAATCTATTCCAATAGTCATATAATGACTCATCAAACTTTAGGCATATGGAATATATTTCTTTCCTCATCGATGATGTTCTGGAGGTCGGAAAGTACTTTTCTACGAAAGCTTTTCTCAAATTCCTCCAACTAGCTACATGCCTCGGGAGACTCATGAACCATTCCCTTACCTTTCTTTCCAATGACAAATGGAATACCTTCTACAGTACTTGATCAAATGAGACTCCCACTAGTTTCATGCTTTGGCAAATCATCGACAGTGATTGCAGGTGGATTTAGGGATCCTCTCCTGGAAACCTATGAAATTTAGGAAGAGAATTAATTAACAATTATTTAATCTCAAAATCAACATCATAATTTGGGCAAACAGCAGTAAATGGATCATAATTCATATTAGAAGTTGTGGCTTCCCTAATTTTCCTCCTTATATTATTTGTATTGTTCTCCCCTATCCTCTCTTCTTCACCATTCCTTCTGTTATCACCATTCCCCAGTTGATTTACATTCATGTGTTAGTTTTGGAGTTTTGGTTAGTTCTCAGCCATAGTTATCTCTCTCACAGGATTCTCTAAATTATTACACTAGATTCTCCTAAGCTAAAATCTACTTCCCTCACTACTTTGTTTTTCCGTTTTCTTATCTCAACCTTACATGTCTCCCTTAATGCTCTCTCAATCTCAGAACGTAAGGAACAAGTGGAGTTTTCTTGGGCATACAAGGGAAAATCAAAGGCAAGAGCAAACAAAATCAACTTGCTACACACACTTCAAGCTAAAATAAATGGAATATGTGGGTGCAAGTGTATAAATGTATAGATGAAAGGTAAGTATGAATGTATAGTATGTATGTACTAAAAGTGGAATGAAATTGATGAATGAAGTGCGAAAAAGAAATTTTGGCCACGGCGTATAGTACCTAAGGGGGTGAAACAAGTGAAAATCGATTTATTAGCCGCTGCGAAAGTATATTTTTATCACGATGAATAACACCCGAGAGGATGCTCTCGTTAAAATGCAAAGTTACTCCATGGTCAAATATGAAATTGATCGCGGTACAATACACCCAAGAGGGTATTTCTCTTCAAAAACAAGTTTTAACCACGGCGAAAACCATAATAGGCTGGGGTGAAAGTGCAAAAATGATGTAAAAATGCAGATGGAAGCTTATATCTTTGTTTGTATTTTCTAAATTGCAATGATATGATATGCATAAGCCTAACATATATATAGACAGATGTAAAATTGAAACAAGTAAGAATGCAAATAAAGTAGACAAAAGGCACAATCTAGCTCAAACTAGTGGTTTAGGCTCCCCGGCAACGGTGCCATTTTTTATCTAGCCACAGATGATAGTATAAAACTTGTCATTGTCAATCCTTGGAAAAAAAATTGTGATTTCCAAGGATTGCACTATAGGGTGCAACCCCAGGGTCATTCTCTACAGAGCCTTGTGCACCACTAGTTAGATAGCTTGTAGTTAAGTTCACTTTGCAAGTGAAATCGTTTTTGATTCAAACTTGCACGGAGTTGAAGCTAAATACAAAACAAAATTTCTTTTTGGGAATTTTGGATTTTTTGGAAAGCAATGAAAAATAGAATTGAAATGAAAAAGATGTTCAATGACGTTTTTGTTGGGATTAGTACGTACACGCAGCGAAATTTTAAAATTTTAAAATCCTAAATTTGGATCTGTCAAAAACATTTAGATCGAGGAGATGAAGGCGTACCTTTTATGTTTTGACAGCGGCGTCTGACACTGAACTTTGTTTTTTACCAAGTCTTTCCTTACTCATGTTTTAACTTTTAAAAACTTAACTGCCACCATAAAGCATGTTTTCTAACCTATTAAACAGGTATAAGCGTGATAGCTGAAGATCTCCGACATACGAGATGAAATTAAAACTTTTTCAGACTCCATCGTCGTCAAAGGAACGCATTTATTACAGCATTTAATGTACACCAAACAGAGACAATGACTAGTCAATCTGAATAACAAATATTTGGCTCTCTCTAATGGACACATTGAATAACTTCAACTATAAATAGAGAAGCATTGAAGATGGAAGAAGATGACCAACTACTCTATTGTTAATACACTTACTGTCTTCTGTAATATTCAAAATGCTCTGTGAGCTTCAGTAATTAGCACATATACTCTTTTGAGAGTTTAACATTGTGATTCATTCTTGTATTCTGTGAGAAACTAAAGGTCGGGGCCTTGAGATTATTAGGCTGAGAGTTTATTGATAAACAGAGAGTGAAGGTCTCTGTTCTCTTACAAATAGTCAGGGGGAGTGTGACTTGGCTGTAAAGGCTTGTGAAGCTAGATTGATTGTCATTAGTGGATTGTGAATCTCATATGAGCTCTGAAGACTGGACGTAGGTCAGAGAGGACCAAACCAGGATAAATCACCGTGTCCATTCTTCCTCTGCACTCTCGGTGACTTCATTTTAATTTCTGTGATATACGCTTTAATTTTAAAAAGTGAACAATTCACCCCCTCTTGGTCAAATCCTACACTAACATTTAGTATCATAGTAGGTCTCTTGTTTAAAGAACCTAACAGTTTTAATAGAGATCATGGTAGGATTTGGTGAACACATGATGGCCGACAGAGCTTCCATTACCAGACCTCCAACTTTCAACAGTCAGAGATTTTCCTTCTGGAAAATTGTGACATACCTTAACTTAACCCTTAGCTTCATTATATATTGATTTAGAATCAATGGAAAGCCTCAAATTGTTCAAAAGTTCCAACAATTTCCCATTCAAAACTTTCAAGTTTTTGAAAGGTACTATTCACTGCATTTTGGACCAACTTTGAAAATTCATAACTAATTCTAGAAACATTGAAATTGAGTGCTTCCAATTTCTATTTGAAGCTTGTAAGTTCATTTATAAGGGAAAAATACTCATTGAGTCATTATCTTACCCAAATGATACAGTTTAATTTGTGAAAAAGTACTATTCATTTGGTCATTTTTCTATTCCCCCAGGTTTTTCAATGATTTTCTTCAAATTTTGGAACTTAATAACTTTCTGTCAAAAACTCCAAATTCCATATTATTTATATTGTTTTAAACCTTGCAACATGAAATATTTTTCTATAAAATTTCATCCCATTTGGAGTTCATTTGCTCTGTTTCCCTTTAGCCCGAAGTTGAGGTCTTGAGCAACTTTACTACTACTTTTACATTTCATAACTTTACTACTTTCTTTCTTTAGGCATGCTTGTTCATTTCCTTTCTTTACTCATAATTAAACTTACATTATCCCATGATTAGGGCATGCTTTTACCTCTTAATAAACATCACTTAGTAGAGATTTATTTACATAACAATATATAAACTTGAAACTAAAATATCATCATAATATATTTCCAAAACACCATCCAAGAAAACATCATAAAACTAGCTTCATTCTTCAATAACCTTCTTTTTACCCTTTAATAAACTTGTACCTAGAAATGGTTAGTGGGGAAGGGTGAGATTCATGGGATCCCAGTAGGAAACATTACAAACAATGTATGAAGGAGAATGCTAGCGCATGATATGCTTGCCTTAAATAGGCTCATGTTCACATAATGAAATGCTGCATGCTCAATGTTTTATATAATGTACTTATGACCATAGTAAAAACAGAAACAGAGCTTCATTCATTCATACATGCTTCACATAATCTAGCAAAGTAATATAGCAATTCGATGCACAACATAAATATCACACACATACAAGTAAATAAGTTCACTACCTTTTAGACTTTACCTCCTCCTCTTATACCTTGATCTTCCAACCATAGCTTTTCTTTGTCACTTCATGGTCATAGGGAATTAATAACATTATTAGAGCCATGACAAGTGAATGTTCAATAGGCCACATTAGCCCTAAGGCTTACTTTCACCCTTGAAGTCCTACAACTTACATTTGGCCACTTTCTTTCTTAAATTCGCATAGTAACCAAAAACTGTCAACATATTGACTAAACTTTCAAAAATCATAATTAATGCTATATAACTCCAATTCCTATGTGAAACTCTTTCAGTATAATTTCATATAAAAGTACTCAATTCTGGCCATCACAGCAATATCATTCCTAGAATTTCGTCAAATACAAACTGTTCCAGATTTCATTCCAGATTCAAGACACAATTTCCAAAATTCATATCTCCCAGCACACAAATCCAATTAACTAATATGACCTATCAAATTAAAGCTTGATAAGTCTACTTTAATTCTGGTAAGTTTCATGTTTTTTAGACACAGTTCACCCTATGAAAAATCTTGTACAATATAACTGTTCCAGATAGGGCAGATCAACAACATGTACATTCAACTTCATAAATTTCCAAATTCATATATAAGCATCCAAAAATTATGCCTACACAATTTTGCCTTCTAAAACCAATGGAATCATTAAAATTACCAAATTCTCATCCCTTCATGACATCCTGTTCAGACCAGAAAATCAGGGATCTTGAGAAAGGTTTGTCAATTTCTTTCTTTCTCTTGCTTAATCACTTCCTTACTACTTCTAATAAAATGATTAGCAACTTGAGCACTAGATGAATATGATTTAGGGTAAATTTTGGCAGCACTTCTAGGGTTTCATCATCCCAAAATTTACAAAATCATCAAGAAAAAGCAAACAATCACAAGCTATACATCAATCTACTCCTTATCATGCAAGGAGTAGTTTCCACTCATTAAACCTTCCTAAATCCCTCTCTTTCTCACTTTCTCTTGCAAGAACCCTAACTTTAAAACTTCTAAAAGAGAGAAATAATCAAGAAACTAATCCATGGAAATTGTAGAATAGCTTACAAGGATCATTTTGATGTGTAGGTTTAAGGTGTACAAGCTTTTACCTTGATTTCTCTTGGAATTTTTCTCCTCTTCTTCCCACCATGAATGACGCCATTTTGCTCTCTCTTTTCAGCTGGAGAAAATTGGTTCTAATGGTAGAAGAAATCATGCAAAACAGATGAAAAATGGAGGGAATTTGATGATTTATTAATTCATGCATTATTGGAATTAATGGCTAAGATTTGGTCTTGCAACATAAGTGTGATCTAAGGGCTCTAATTGTGCCACACATGTGCCACTTGTCAACTTCTTATTAACCCTCAAAAAGTGGTGATTATGGCTATAAATATCTGATTACAATTTGGTTACTTTAACAAAACTAGATCCTATTCGGTTACTTTTACCGATTGCACTTTTACCGGTAAACTTAACTTTATTCCGGTAAATCTTTTTCTACTTTTCTTGAGATATTTTCTTCCTCATTTAATCTTCATAATTTCATCTTGAATTAAGCCTATATCCTAGCAGAAAATTCATCATGAAGTATACTCAAACTCCGTTGCTAGTACTATGCCTTTATTGCAATTAACATGGTCTTGCAATTAACATGGCTTGCTCATAGTAATTATAAAGCCTTTCAGTAACTTTAGTACTTCTGTACTATTTACTTTCTAATTACTCTAGAATTTAATCACAACTTTATCGAATTCTACCTAACTCATTCTCATATTTAACTGTTATAAATTACAACACAAATAGCATTTCTATATCATAACTGTACTTTAACTATTCGTACTTTATGCCTTTATTTATATCTGATATTAGAATCACTAAACATAATCTCATTCTCTCATGTCTCTTTTTTCTATACTCTTTTGAACTTCTGGATGATTTTAAGGCATAAAACTTTATCTCTGAAAACATATATTATCCAGCACACAATCATATCCTAGCTCACCCATAACTTAGGATGTCTAATAACCTCGAATGTTATTGGACTATTAGAGATTCTTTCCTTAATTATCTTCTTTATCACATTTCCAGAGCTAAAGATCAGTTTTATCTAGTTTCTCTGCCTCAAAGCAGACTTTGGAGGGATATAATGTTTATCTTTGAACTTAATTATTCCCTTAAGGTTTCCTTGAATTCTTTAGCTTCTTCTTGACTCATCTGAGTCTTTAAGTTCTAAATGAATTGATCCTCTTGCTGAGATTCCCTAATCTTATTCTCTATATCACTAAGGATTTGAGTGATTCTGTATCTATCAGGCTCTATTTATAACTGATTCATTACATCCTAATCTCGGAGGTTCTCTATTAACTTTTGCTCTTTCATCATCATCATGGCCACCTGCTCTATTTTTATGTTTTAAAATATCGGCAACTCATTTGCTTTACCTGGATAATACTTTATCATATAGTCATAGTCTTTGAGCAACTCCATCTGACGTCTCTGTCTCAAGTTCAGCTCTTTCTAAACTTGTAAATACTTGAGACTTTTAAAATCATAGCATAGCTTGATGGTTGCTCCATATAACTAGTGCCTCCATATCTTTAGAACATAATCTATCGCTGATAGCTCAATATCATGTGTGGAATAATTCACTTCATAAAAATTTAACTATTGTGAGGCATAAACTACTACTCGACCATGTGTATGAGCACACATCCCAATCCGTGCTTACTAGCATCACTGTAGACCACAGAGGTCCTCTGGGGATCTGGGATCATTAGTATATGCGTCGAGGTTAGCTTTATTTTCAACTCTTGGATTTGGCCTCACACTTCTCATCCTACGAAAAGAATGGTTCTTTCTATTGAGCTTAGTCAGCGGCAAGGCAATCCGGGAAAATTTTGTATAAAACATTAGTAATAATTTGCTAGGCCCAAAAAGCTCCTGACTTCGGTTACTATCCTAGGCAGATTCATCTCAGTACTACCTTTACTCGGCGTAGTCCACTGCGACCCTTTCCTGAGAGATCACGTGTGTAATATCCACCCTTTTCTGTAAATCGACATAGAGGCCAAATTGATAGTTATAAGATAAGATAAGGCCCAGAAATAAAAGTACAGAAAAAGGAGATGTCAGTGGACTTAAGAAACCCTTGTCAAATTAGTCCTAAGGCTCTGAAATTACTAAGAAAGTAAGCCAGGGACGTATATGTCATTGAGTATAAAGACCAAGGGCAATATGGTCATTGGATAAAAAGGGCCAAACCAGTAGTCAAAAGTCAAGTTAGCGGCCATGGATAGAAAGTACGGAAAAAGTTGATGCTGTTGGGCCGGAAGTTGCAGAATCAGATTCGGCCTGGTGGAAGGAAGTTGGTAGGAATAGTAAAGTTAAGCGTGCTTGTCCAAGGAGCACTTTAATGATGTGTTACCCCCTGGGAAGTTGGCCAAGGTATTAGAAACCAAAAGATCAAGGGCCAAAAGTTTAAGGGCAAAATGGAAATTTATGAAAAGTTAGACTGTCAAAGGGCATTTTGGTCATTAAGTGAAAGTGTAAAAGCATTTTGGTCATTTGTCAAATGACCAAGTCAAAGTCAAAGTCAAACAGTTGACCAGAAATCAGAAAAAGTCACAAATGCCCAATAGATAGAGCAAAACTCACTGATTACCAGAGATTCAATTGATTATTGAAATTCAGTCTGGATGATGAATTATGGAATTTTAAAGAAATGATGGTTGAAAATAATTATTTAAGGTATCAGGAGTTCTCTGAGACCAAAAGCCAGAGTCTATAGAAATTCAGTAGAATTTATAGTATTTTACAAAATTATTGCCCAAAGTACGATTAAGGCGTTTTTCCCGAAAATGAGGAAAAAGTCCGGAAAAATCCCCCAAAATATAATTTATTACAAAAATTAATTTGGTACAATTTAGAAGGTATTTTGGGAAAGAAGAAGGGCTAAAATATCAATGTAAAATGTAGAAAATTTTAAGGCCTTAAAAATGATTTATCCTAAGGTTTCGTGTTTTCAGGAGTTTAAGACATGATGGAATAATCCTGTAAATTTTGATTGGATTAAGGGACAATTTGAGGATGATGATTTTAATATATTCAAGAGGAAATTATGGAGATTAAATAAGGAGAAAAATATCTCCAGAAAAGTAGAAAAAGATTTATTGGAATTAAGTTACTTTTACCAGTGAAAGTTGTAATCAGTAGAAGTAACCGAATGGAGTTTGGTTTGGTTAGAGCAACCAAACCCCAAATAGATTTTTCTTCTCCATGTGAAGCAATGATGATCACTTTTAAGGAGCCAATAAGATTCAAACACATGGTTGAGAGGTAGAAGAATATAAGCCGTTAGATCTCAAGATTTAATCTCCACCGTCCATTGCAATTGTAAGGGTTTCATAAATTCATTTTCCCCTCTTCCTCCCCATTTGGAAACTGACCTTGCAGCTGCACAAAGAGAGGGAGAGGACTCCATATTCAAGCATGGAGAAGGATGAGAAAAGCTTGAAGAAATCCAAGGTAAGAGAAGAAACCAACTTATGTTATACATCAATCTCTTCCTCTCAACTTCCTCTACCTTTCTATCGGTTTAGATTTTTGATTTTGGCTCTCTTTTGGTGTCTGGAAAGTTAGGGTTCATGAGAGGAAAAATGAGAAAGAGAGGGATTTAGAGGAAATAAATGGTTGCAAAACACTCCTTGCTTGATAAGGAGAAGATTGATGTATATATTGCTTGGGTTTGATGTTTGTATAAATTTTTGGAATCTCAAACCCTAAGGGGAGATGCTGTCCAAT
>JANTPZ010136578.1:0-15246 GCA_025593235.1 Vachellia pachyceras
AAAATCGCCTTAATCGTACCTTGGGCGATAATTTTGTAAAATACTATAAATTCCACTGAATTTCTATAGACTCTACTTTTTGGTCTTAGGGAACTCCTGATACCTTAAATAAATATTTTCACTCTTAAATCTTTAAAATTCCATAATTCCTCATCCAGACCGAATTTCAACAATCGGTTGAATCTCTGGTAATCAGTGAGTTCTGCTCTATCTTTTGGGCATTTGGGACTTTTTCTGATTTCTGGTCAACTGTTTGACTTGTTGACTTTGACTTGGTCAAATGCCCAAAATGCCCTTACACTTTCTCTTAATGACCAAAATGCCCTTTCACAGTCTAACTTTTCATAAATTCCCATTTTGCCGTTGACTTTGTTGCCCTTGATCTTTTGGTTTCTGACCCCTTGGGCAACATCCCAGGAGGTCACCCATCCTTGAATTGCTCCTGGGTTGAGCACGCTTAACTTTCATATTCCTACCGATTTCCTTCCTCCGGGCCAAATCGATTCTGAGACTTCTGGCCCAACAGCAATCAACTTTTTCCGTACTTTCTATCCGTGGGTTTTAACTTGACTTTTGACTACTGGTTTGGCCTCTTTCATCTAATGACCATATTGGCCTTGGTCTTTATACCTAATGACATTTATGTCCCTGACTTACATCCTTAGTATTCTCAAAGCCTTATGACTAATTTGACCAGGGTCTTTTTGGTCCATTGGTATCTCTTCTTTTTGTACTTTTATTTCTGGGCCTTGTCTTACCTTCTAACTATTGATTTGGCCTCTATGTTAGTTTTTAGAAAAAGGGTGGATATTACATTACCCATCCTCACATTACTCTAGGGCAAGTACACTAGGCCAGATCTAACTTTACAACCTCCGGCCCTTAACCTTTCTTTATTTATGAGCTATCTATCTCTCGTCTCTAATTCATCATCTTAATCGTCGGATTAGCATTTAATTCAGTTAGCAGGAAATTATGGATATTACACATAGAGTTGATTTCTACCCTCTTTTTCATCTAAATCCCACTCCTCTTCATTTTCTTTCTCAAGAACTCAAACTTTCAGCAACAAAAATACATCATAATTCAAAAAAATAAATCCATAGAATCGAAGAGGAGAGCTTAGAAACATGAAATAGAGAAGATTTGATGGAAGGAAAATCACCTACCTTGATTTTTGGCTTGAAATCACTCTCTTCTTGCTTTTCCTTTGCTCCACACCTTCTCTCTCTCCCCCTATGGGCTGAACGAAATATGGCCTTCAAGAACACCTGTTTTAATGTGTGGGACCCGTTTGGACTGGTAGAGTAACTTTACTCTAATATTTTCTACCACATATTCATACTATCTTCTCTATTTTTCCTTTTTGAATAAAAAGAAGACAATTGGCATGATTATTAGAGATCCCACAATATGCTTTATGCAGATGAAAATTTTTTTAGATGTCCATAAAGTTACTTTATCGAACCGAAAATACTTTTTGGGAATTTTCTAATCACTTGATCAATTTATGGTAATTAAAAATTCCCAAAATTCATATTATACTTCCATAATTTTTCTTTCCTATTCTGCTTTCAGAATTGTCTTTAATTAATTTTTGAAAAAACCCAAGTTCGAGGTTTTTCCTGACCTTTTTCTTTATGATCCGGGAAACTATTTCTGATTTTATCTTAAAAACAATTTTATTAATTACTACAATTTTCAAGGTATTTTTCCTCAATCTGAAATCAAATATGAGGCATTTGAATATTTTAAATAATTATATTTCATTATTTATTTATTAAATAACATTTAAAATTTCTGTAAAGATTATTCTTGTCATTCTGACCTGAACTGAGACTAAATTACTCATCAGCGAATTTTTCTTTATCTTTTGGAATTTTTTAAATTTTTTTGATTTTTGGTCAAAGTTTGACTAAAAATGCCTTTGAATTTCATAAATGATAATTTTGTCCCTCAATTTTTGAAATTCCACTTTAGTCCAATTTTTAAAATAACACTTAGATCCTTGAATTTCCAAAATGACACGTTAGTCCCTTACTTTTTCAAAATGACCATTTTACTCATATTTTTTCTACGTTTGACTTAATGGCTATTTTAGTGTTCCTTTCATCTTTTAGATTCTTAATTCTTCTTTAGCTACTCGTTTCGCCTTTATATTTTATATCCAATTATCAAAACATATACATCATTACTGGCCATTTGGTCAGTACAACACCACCAACAACTACCACGTTATCATCAGTCCATGCCCACCACATGTCACTACATATATACCATCTCACTTGAGCCTCGTGTCGCCACCTTACTGTTCTACAAATCGTGTACCAAATTAATTATCAAGTCAATTTGGCTCATCCATGGTTTGAACATGAGACCTCCTTGTTGTGTATCCATAGTCCTTATGTAATATCACAAACTTCGTAAATGGAAATAAAGGCCAAACCAATAAATTACGAAATGATTTAAGCCCTATATATAAGAAAAATAGAAAGGAAAATGCCTATAGATAAAAAAGGATGATCGACTAAGTCCCCATTCTTAAGAATTCTAAGTAAAAATGACCAAAGGGCAAAATGGTCATTTGGCACAAATGACAAGGGTAAAATGGTCATTTTGAATAAAAATACCTAGGATGCAAAATGTCATCAAATTATAAGGACATTTTGGTAATTTGGTCAAAAGTCAACAAAAAGTCAAAGTCAACTCAAAAGTCAAGGTTGACCAAAAAGTCAATGTTTACAAAAAAAATGTCAAAGTTAACCAAGGGTAAGGTTGGAATTAAGAAAGAGTAGAAAAAGTGATGCCATTTTGGTAATTATGGCAAAAGTAGAAAAGGTAGTGGCATTTTGGTAATTATGAGGAAAGTAAGATAAGTAATGGCATTTTCGTAATTAAAGGATTTCGGAGTTAAGGATGACTGAGAACTAAATTATTTGAGGTAGCAGGAGTTCTCAAATGCCGGAGACCCAAACTAAGAAATGTTTATTTGGGTTATAAAGTAATTAATAAAATTATTACCCGATGTCCGGTGGGCAGTTTCAAAGTACGGAGAACAACAGTGCTTGAAAGCCCAAAAAAAGTATTTTCTTAGAAAATTAAATACGGAAAATCCGGGAAGAATTTGGAGGAATGGAAAAGGGCTGGAGTATCAAGGAAAAATATAGAATTTTTCCATGCCCTTTAGTCAAATTGGCCGCCGGATGCAGTTTTACTGTGTTGCACGCAAATCTTTACGGAAATACGTTTCATCGGATCAAGTAACTAGACTGACAGGGGCCCAGCCAGCCCAACCAGACCAGAAAAGGGAGTCTGAAAAAGTTTGAACCCTTGTATAAATGTAAATTAAACTCCTAAACTAAGTCATTTGGGTGCTATGTAATGAAAGTATTACATTTCATATAGAGATTTATGGAGAAATAAAAAAGGAGTATGCAAAGTGATGAAAAAGGGATTTAAAAGCCCTTTAATAGAACTATATATGAAATTTTGAGCAAATGAAGTCCAATGGTCCTGAAATTTTTCAGGCTAGTAGATCTCGTTCTAAGATTTCTATAGAGTCCTAATTTGCCTCATTTGGAGTTGTGTACAAAAAGTTATGAATTTTTCAAGTTCAGCAGAAAATCTGACAGCGGATGTTGGTCGCGACGAAGGTGACCCGAGGGGAATTTTGCTATTTTGGAAGAGTTCGCCGGGACCAAATTAAAAGTTCGCCGGGGCGAAAGTGAAAGTTTGCCGTGACCAAATCCAAAGTTGGCTGCGGCGAAAGTGGTCAGAGAGTAACTTTTTCCCTAAGTTCAAAAGTTCACTGCGACGAAAACCAGAGTTGGCCGGGGCGAAATTCCTCCCTCATGACCAAGTGAATAGTGATTTTTACATGCCCTTACACCTTGGTTTGGAGTTTATTTTAGTTCAAGGATTATTATTCTCTTATAAGCTATAAAATAGGCTTTCTTTAGAGACCAAGATCACATGGATTAAAGTTTTCTAGAATTAGTTGTGAATTTTTAAAGATGGACCTAAAATGTCATGTAAAGTGGGTTTCAAAATTCACTCAGATAACTAATTCTAGCTTATATAATGACCTCAAGTGATCTAATTTAAGGTCTCTAATGGATAATATGGTGAAGGTAAGAGAGGTATTACATTTGTTGGTATCAGAGCGCGGTTCTGGCTATATAGAAACTGCTGTACTCTTGATTTGATTCTGTTATGTGAATTGATTTGGGTTGGACTTGTGTGGCATGTTATTTTGTATGATGTATGAGTAAGAATAGTATGGAAGTTACTGAGCTTGTTGCACAGGGATCCTTTGATAGTCCAGTTATGTAAAAAATTATTATGTGCCTTGAGTTATCAGTATGCTAGGGTGAGGTGTTAGAGCTGGACAATGCATGGTATAGACTTCCTTTTAGCATGAGAATTAGGCATGACTTGTATGAGGCCCAATTTCTAGAGGAGCCTAATCCGGATATAAAGGAAGACCCAAAGATGGATAAAGGATCTAAGGTAAATGCCATGAGAGAGAGTCCAATACATTGAAGTCATCTAGAAGTTCAAGGGTGTTGTAGATGCAACAAGAAGGGAGAGGTCCAGTGATGAGATCATGTCTAATGATTTCAATGCCTAGGATGCATAAAGGCTTAAAATTTAAATATGTAGAGCAAGTATTGAGAGTTAATAGCAAAGATGCAAGATCGTACTGATCAACATGGACAAGAATTGTACTTAGTATGGCAAGGGCCAGAAAAGCCTATAAGTTGGACCAGTACACAGAGACCTCTGTAGGGAACAAGAAGTGGTCTTTTGCCCATGTGAGATGACACCAAATAGTGAGATTTGGTTTATGGCAAAGACAATTATTATGGAGTTTCCTTATAAAGGCCTTGATGCCTGTTTGCAGAAGTTGGAAGCTCTAGTTTATAGTATGTTCCTTGAGGACTGAAAATATAAGTCACAGGAAAGGATATCATGAAGAAATGCCATTTTGGGCGACAGTTATAAAGGCTGAGCATGAGATTACAATGCTAATGATAGTGGTGCTATAGATAGCTATGAAAGGATTAAAGATGGTACGAAAGAGAAGTACCGGAGCTGCTGATAAGCCTCATAATGAAGTTGCAGAGGCTGTATGAATAGATGACATTGGTTGCTGAGCTAAGAGCTATATGAGATTGCCAAAGAGAAAATAGGCAAGTGGCAATTAGTATGGCAGAAGCAACAACTTTTGCTACTTGACAGCAGCAACCACCCTATCAGATTGCTCAACCACGATTAGTTTATGTCCAGTAGCCAGTAGAAGCTAGTTAAGTATCTAGACAGGTAGTTGAAATGGAAGATGTTCAGCAGTGGATTGCTTAATCTGTAAGCATAATCCCCCTTCTTTTTGAAGGAGTTATAGATGTGGAAATTGTAGAAAGATAAATAACCCGAATGGAGAAAATATTTCGGGTAAAGGGCTATTTCTTTGAAGTGAGAGCCCGGCTAGCAATCCAAAAGTTAGAAAGAGAAGTTGATGGATAATGGAGGAGAAGCAGTTAATGTTACGAGCCAGAAGAACCCCTATTACCTGGGAAGTTTTCCTCGAGCAGTTTTTGAGAAGCATTTCCCCAGGTTAGTACAATATGAGAAGGAAGCAGAATTCCTTATATTGAGATAGGGGAGAGAATGAGTAAAGTGATGAATGCCTGGCCGAGTACCTCCATCCAATTAGATACTCCACATATTATAGTAAGTTAATAATCAATGGTGGAGTACTAAGCAAATGAAGAGAAGGTTAAAGCCTTCATTACGGGAAAAAAAAAGATTGCCCGATAAGAGAGGTGATTTTTAGTAATACAGTAATGATTTTGCAGGGTCACAGAGGACAATCAGAACCAATATAGTCTAACTGGAGCTTCGACTCAGAATGATAAATCGGCTTAAGAGGGACCTCCAGCTAGAAGAAAGGCGAGAAGCCTAATGTTGGGAGAAGGTCTAATTTAGTTATCCACAGAGGAGGAGGCATAGGAATGCGCAGTGGAAGCCTTATAGTTATGTGACAAAAATCATGATAATAGGCCATAACTGATAGGGTAGAACATGTGCTAGGCATGTGAAATCCTGGACATTATGCAAAGGAGTGCAACCAGGTGACGAAGGGTCGAGATCCCAGAATTTATGAAATGGAATTGCCGACAGGAATAGGCCGTAAGTCGCCTGAGATAGTACAATGTACTATTAGAGTTAAAGATTATCTTATACTCAAAATCTTGATTCAGGCATTGGCCATCTATTCATAATTCATAATCATGTTAGCAAGTGGATTTGACCATAGACATGATGCCATGGGATATGTTAGTGTTTTCCTTAAGGGCATCTGTGTAGTCACCTGTTGTGCACGCTTGAATTGGATAGTCCAGTATGAGCATCACAGCACTGTTATTGAATTGAGTATAGCCATTCCTTGATATAGATATAATCATTGGCCTATGTTGACTTTCCTCCGATAGAGTCTTTATTGAATACAAAAGTAGTGCTCTAGTTTTACCTCCCAAGAAAATAGTCCCTTATATGCCTGGTGAAGTTGAGTTTCACTACTGAGTCTGAGGCAAGTAAAGGCATGTGAAGAGTGCCAAAGTTAAAGAGTATGATTTTCTGCCCAACCTGATTTTAAAGAGTGATTAAGTCAGATTATTATCAGCTCAGAGGAAAGCTGAAGAGGAAATGAATACGATTTTCTAGAATCAGAAATAGCCAGTATAAGTTCTGGTGATGCCGTTTTATTTGACAAATGCCCTGCGGTTTTATGAAATATGTGAATTGCATTTTTTGCCAGTACCTGGGTTGGTTGTCGTAGTTTTCATAGATAATATATCAATGTACTCCAAGTGGTGATAAACATGATAGACAATTGAGAATAGTTCCAAATGTTTTAGTTAAATGTTTATATGCTAAACATGGTAAAGGTGACTTCTAGTTGACTGAAGTGAGATTCCTAGGGTAGTTATTCTCTCTAAATGGGGTTGAAATAGACCTGAATAAAGTAAAGTAAAGGCATGGTAGGAGTCGTGGTTGAAGCCATGCCAGAGAGAGACCTAGGACAGTCACAGAAGTTTACAGTTGTCAGGTTTAGCAAATTGTTGCTAAAAGTTCTGTGGAATGTTTCTCGAATTGTCTAATTGCTGACTAAGCTCACTAGAAAGAATTAACCTATTTCGTGGAATATGAAAGGCATCTGAGAATTGTATTAACTGTTTTGAAAGAAAAACATTTATACGCTAAGCTCAGTAAGTTCTAGTTATCAAAGGTAAAATTCCTAGGATAGGTGATCTCTCAGGAAGGAGTCGCTGCTAACTACACCGAAGTAAAGGCAGTACTGAGATGGAATCGGCCTAGGACAGTAAGAGAAGTGAAATTCCTAGAGCACGTGATCTCTCAGGAAGGGGTCGCAGTAGACAACGCCAAAGTAGAGGCAGTACTGAGATAGGATCTTCCTAGGACATTAACCAAAGTCAGGAGCTTTCTGGGCCTAGCGGGTTATTACAGATGTTTTATACAAAACCTTTCTCGGATTGCCTTAAGCTCATAAAAAAGAGTAAAATGTTCAAGTGGGAAGAGAAATGTGAGGCAAGTTTCTGAGTATTGAAACAAGAGCTAACCATGATGCCGTTGGTAATAATCTCTGATCCGATACTGATCTACCGTGATACTAATGATAGTAAGCACGGATTGAGATGTAAGTGAATATAGCATGGTGGTGGTAGCATATGCCTCAAGGCGGTTGAAGCTGCCTGAGTAAAAGTCCCCACTCATGATTTAGAGCTGTCAGCTATAGTTTATGCTCTACGGATATGGAGTCACTGTTGGTATGAAGCAACGATAGAGTTATGTGATAACCACAAGACTCTCAAGTATATAAGAGATGAGAAAGAGTTAAACTTGAGACAGTACAAATGAATAGGGTTGCTTGAAACTACGACTAGCAGATTAAAGTACCATCCAAGAATAGTAAGAGGTATGGTTGATGCCATAGACCGAAATGATCCTTTAGATGGCAATAATGTAAGTAAAGATGAATGAGATGATATGAATGGAGAACTATAAAGTTAAAGTCTAATGAATCAATTTTAGATAGGGGGCAGAAGGGTTTGGCACTACCCATATTGGATTAAAGTTTTCTAGAATTAGTTGTGAATTTTTAAAGATGGGCCTAAAATGTCATGTAAAGTGGGTTTCAAAATTCACTCAGATAAATAATTCTAGCTTATATAATAATGACCTCAAGTGATCTAATTTAAGGTCTCTAATGGATAAAATTCACTCAGAAAGAGAGGTATTACAGCGCCCACATGTAACATTTAAAATTCCATTGCTGCAACCAATTAATAATTATTGGTTGGGTTGAATAGAAGCCACTTATTCTCTTTGTAAGGTCTAAAATTGAAGCATTGTGAATGCAAAACAAAAAAAACAAAAATTATTTAGAGAGATATACACCTTATTGAAATTCAGCAACATTTTATTATAAACTAGTTGGTAATTAATTCAAATAATTTGCAAGAAGTAACCATCGCGGACTCTACTCGAGCTTTATGTTTATGGGAATGTATTTTCATGCATTATTTGTGTGTGTGTGTGTGTATATGAAACTATAACTATTGTCAATATATATCTCTATATATATATATATATATATGAAACTATAACTTCATGGTAGTAAAATGGAATTATTTCATATAATTTCAGTTGAAATTTCAAATCGAAGTTATCAAAATAAATTGTTACATGGAAAATATGGCATAATTGTGGAGGTGATAATGTGACTCATTTAATGATTCTCTTCTATTAAAGATCAGTTAGAACGTAATCCATTGTGAGTAGAGTTAATAGTTAATTCTCACTCACTTAATGCAAGACTCTAGTATATATAAAGAGTCATACTTTTTCTTTGTTTTTGCTGAGCACAAATCATAATCAATCAAATATCGTTACTAAATGTAGACCTTTCTACCAACAGAAATTTGAGCATTGATTTACGACTTATGTATAAGCAGAGGTTGAATCCTCACCTCATAGAGGGATGTCAAAATAGTTCTCTCCCCACAAATCCCTGAGAGTTTTGGGGTTAGTCGTTTCACCCAAGAAAGTTTACGTTATTGATTTGTTGATGTGATGACATTGACGATCTTACGAAAAATTCATGTTTTCTTCATTTTGTTTGGGTAACAAATGATATAAAATTAAAATCCTTGTTTCGTTGTGACAATATGAATTAATTTAGCGTCAACGATAATATTTGTATCCCTTCATCAATTAATTTCTGATTCTTAATTAAGGAGTTAATTAGAGTTTGAGATCATCTAAATCGGACAACGTTAATCCGCATCTCAACAGAATTAAAGCCTGTAAAAATCAAAATTACTTTCACGAAGCATATTAAAAGTTAACAAATAAATCACCTCCAACCCGAACCCATATTCATGAAGCTTGCATTTTAGATAGCCACAAGGAAAGGAATTATCAGATTGCAGATGAAGAAGTGTTTTTGTCATTTTCCACTAATGACTCGAACTCATGCATCCAATATTCACTACTACAATTTTACACTTTTCACATCCATTTTTTTGGCCTTTTTACATTCATTTTTTACATTCATTTTGTGGGGATGTCTATCTTAAAAGATGTTAAAAGTATTTGGTTGTAACATCCCTTAAAAAATGAATGTGAGAAGTAGGGATGCCATGTCCATTTTCAGTCAAAAAGGACAAGACACCCAATTCCAAAAACATACTTGACACAAATGGACGTGACATCCCCTGGATCTCACATCCCTTTTAGGTAAAATGTATGCGACATTCAGGTTTCTCACATTCACTTTTTTTGGACACTGATGTGAGATATTCTACATCCTTTTCAAAACTTTATCTACAAATATTTGAACCAAATTTAAGAAACTTGCTTACAACAAACAACAATAAGAGCTATCCATTAGATATCAATTACTATATAAATTGAATCTGTTTGGACAAGAAACAACCAGTCTTCAAAACCAAGTCAAACAACAAAATTACTAAACCTAAGCAACTAACTAGCAAATCTTCAAATATTAGATTAGCAATTTACAATTCATTAGCTATGTATTAATAAACTTATAGACCTCAACTTAAAATTGACCAGCATGTTTTAGATATTAAAAAAAATGTGCCAATAAGTAGACTTTGAAGAAATACCCAAAGCAAATGAGAGGAGCTTTTGATGTGGAGTAGAATTATCGGCATCATGGGTACCGTCCAAGCGGAGATAACAGTTCAAAAGGATGAGACCTGAATGGTGTGGGGATGATGGCAACGATAAGAAGCTTCGACACACTACAAAATAAATACTTTCAATAGCGACATAAAAAGTCACTACTTAAGATACCTTTCGGTGGCGAACTATTTTTGTTGCCGCAATACTTTCAGTGACAATCGCTACGGTGATGACTCTTTGACAATGACTTGTCACCACAAAAAATCCTTCTGTGGCGACTTTTTATACTTAGTTACCGTTGAAAGTCAATTTTTTGTTGTTGTGAAACATCATGAATTCTTTAATTTTTGAGGAATCTTTCTGATATTCAGGGAAAAATTACCAAAATGCATTTCAACTTTTACAAAAAGACCATTTACCCTTATTTTTCTACATTTGACAAAATGACATTTTTACACTTCCATTAACTTTCCTCTTCAATGTATGTCATTCCTTTCATTTTTCTTTACTTTTTTGACCCTTAACTGATCTTTAACTATAGGTTTAGCCTTTAGTTCCAGTTACAGAAAACCTAGATATTGTGTGATGACGTTAATCCAAACAAGCTTCTGCCTATTTGAACTCACGGCATTGCGGTTAGGAGTGAGGTACCTTACCAGCAAGCCACAAGTCTGCAAGGCAAAAACTTAGATATTACATTACCTCTAGGAAAGGAGGAAGTATATGAAGGAGGTAATGTGTTACGATCACTGATACGTATTGCAGGAAATAAGGGAATTCACGTGGAACTGAAATAGTGGTCTGCATGGGTTGCACAATGATAACCACAGCGTTAGGATAACAGAAAGATAACAGAATTGTCAGAAAGAAGCAGCATGGGAAATACCACAAGGGTCCCAGAGAAGAAAGAGGTTAGGGAGAGTCAGATTCATCACTAATTCCATGCGTCCCTCCCACCCCATGCACTTGTATTTATTCTCTCAACTTCCAGGTGGATCTCAATCATCCTTAGTTTGGGCCTCGTGTTCCTCAGCCCTATCACTTGCCTGGGCCGTAACATTACTCCCCTGTAAGAGAGCGACCTTGTCCTCAAGGTCGAAAGAAGGGTAACAGCTCCTGAAGTCTGCTAATGCTTCCCACTTGGCCTCCTCGTCTTGCCACTGAACTAGCACCTGCAGGACCCACTGTTCTTGCCGTTGGATCATACGGGCGTCCAAGATTGCAGCTGGTTATATGAGGGTTCCCCTTATCTCAGTCATCAACGGCAAAGGTACGTAAGGGATCTCAGTGGGGTTCTCGCATCGCTTGAGCAAAGAGATATGGAAGACATGATGTACCCATGCTGTGTCAGGTAATTTCAGTTTGTTAGCTTTAGTCCTTTTCCTATCTGCAAAGAGCTTCATCCGTTCTTGTGCCTTCACCAAATTCATCTTTAAGAAACCCAATATGTCGTCCCTCTGGCGTAGCTGCTGATAGTGATCTTTCGGCAACTCATCGGTCAATACAGCAGGTAGTAGCGTTGGGGGATCTCTAGATCCAGTAGACAAACCCTCACTTGAACCATTAAATGAGTATAGATTATTACACTTAAAGAACAGAGTGAAGGGAAAGGAGATATCCGGATCAAATGGCAATCCATGAATAATGCCCTCATGGTGTGCCAAATCATGACAAGCAAAAAGGATGGAAAAACTAGAGATAAGGAGTGGATCAAGACTCCCAATCTCAATCTGCTTGATCATAGATGACAAGCAAAGGAAGAAATCATTGAGCTGATATTTTACTGCAAGAGAGACAGAGGATGAATGAAGCCATAGAACTCCATCAAACCCGTGGTTATTGGCAAGCTTATGCAAGTCATTGGAAATGCAGCTAGGGTAGTTGAAATTGTGCTGAAGAGACCCAAATTTGGTTTCAAGTATTTCAACCGAGTCTAGAGGGTGATATGCTATTTGGAAACAATATATCTCATTCACTGGAGGCTCATTCTCTAGCATGCAGGTTGTGTTTTCGTGGATAGTCGAATTGGTATGGCCAGATTCCAGCTCTACGTAGGTCGCTGATGGTGGTGGTTAAGAGTTCATAAGTACAAATTCATTTATCTCATTACTCCCTTCGGGAAGGAATTTCGTGCTTGTTGACATTAAGATCTCAATACTGTTAGAATAGGATTTGACCAATAGGGGGTGAATTGGTCTTAATAAAATAATTGCAATTTAAAAACAGAAAGTTAAGAACAAAGTCACCGAGAGCGAAGAAGGAAGATGAACACAAGGATTTATCCTAGTTCGGTCTCCTTGACCTACATCCAGTCCTCAAGGCACCCCTGAGATTTCCAAATCCACTAACAACAGCAAAATGGGCTCTTCAAGCCTTTACAATCTGGGATTCACTCCCCCTTTCTCTTTTCACTATAACAGAGTATAATACCCTCTGTTTTCTAACCCACTTTCAGCCCAATTTACTCAAGATCCCGTTTTTTGAGTTTCTCACAAGTTTACAAGATATTTTGGCCTCAGATAACTCTCTAAAAAGAGTGGATGGCAAATAATGAAGCTCAGAGAGAATTAATGAAAGAATACAGAGAATGTAATAAATGCAGCTCTTAATGCTCAATATGTTCGTTCTTGTTCTCTGTAATGAATGCTGGTCCTTTTATAGCTGAGAGTTGATGAAGTATCCGTTAGACTGCATTCAATAGCCGTTACTCTCATCAACGACCAATGGCTTCTGCATTAATGGCATTTAATGCTTCTGAGTCAGACGACGGGTGAATGTTGCAGAAGATCGTTAATGTCTACGAGCCTCGGACCATGCTTTGCTTCTTTCCTCATTGATTGTTTTGAGCTCCTGCATTTATGAGAGCAGTTAGTATTCAAAATGTCGTTACACAAATAAGGAAAGTAGGTGAGCAGCGTGGGTTGAGTGTGTCAGACACAAAGCTGTCAGAGAGAGAGAGACAGTGCTCGAGTATAAGAAACTAATGCTCGAGTGTTTGCTCAGAATATTTCAAAGAAAAGTTCAATGCTTTGATGCAATGCTCGAGTGTTATGTGAAAGTATTTCGAAAAGACTTAAATACTCGAGTGATAAATCTCAGTGCTTGAGTGTTAATAACACTTCCTAGAAATACTCGAGTATTCTGTGCAAGTGTTGAAAATATAATTTTGTCAAGTCATAATACTCGAGTGCTCAAATCATGATGCTCGAGTGATGCTAATGCTGGAAGTGAATGCTGGAAGTATTGAGATAGAGTATTGATGAACAGTGAAAATTTTCAGCCCGATACTCGAGTGATAGAAAGCTAGTACTCGAGTGTTAGCAATGCTGGCAGTCAATACTTGCAGTGTTGGCTTCCAGTGTTGAGAGTTAAGTCACAACACTCGAGTGCTGGAAATCTGTGCTCGAGTGTTGGCTCTGCTGGAAGCTTTCACTTGAAGTGTCACTTGATAGCACTGTCAAAAGTCTCAATACTCGAGTGACAAAACACAGTGCTCGAGTGTTGGCTATGCTGTCAGCCAATGCTGGAAGTGTTGTCTGACAGTGTTGAGAAAAATAGTTAACACTCGAGTGCTGAAATCCAGTACTCGAGTATTGGCAATACTTTCAGCCAATACTTGGAGTGTTGACTTAAAATGCTTTCAAAACCTCAATGCTCGAGTACTTGAAACCTAGTGCTCGAGCATTGGCTCTGCTGTCAGCCAATACTTGCAGTGTTCACTCAGAGCATAACTTAAAAACTCCTTTTCAAAACACAGTGCTCGAGTACTACACTCCAACACTCGAGTATTGACAATACTTCATGTCAATACTTGAAGTGTTGCCTGAGAGCACTGATTTTTCTTATGATTAAACCCTGCAGTGCTCGAGCATTGAATCTCACTGCTCGAGTACTGTCAATATTTTGACAAAAACACTTGAGTATCTTTATGAAGTACTTATTCAATACTCAAAACTTTTGATTCAAAAAATCATTTTGCAATCTCTTAATACAATTTTGTTATCATCAAAACAAGGTATCAACATTCTCCCCCTTTTTGATGATGACAAAACCGTGAATCAGAATTTTGAGATTGAAATAAAATCTAAGAGCATCAAAACAGATTAGTCATAAAGATAAGCATGATATCTTGAAATAACTTCTCATAAATGAATTATCATAGTTAATCAAGAGTACAAAAGCAGTTAAAAAATGAAATTACAAATAAGATTTGTTCTAAGAACATAGAAGCAAGACAGATAAGGACAGATACAAAAGCATGACAGATTCTGATTTCTTCTCCCCCTTTTTGTCATCAACAAGAAGGGTCAGTGAGAGGGAGAGGGAGCATCAGTGGTGGATAGAGGTATATCAGGCTGAGGGTCAGCACTGATAGGCTAAGGATCAACAGAGGTTGTAGGTGGATCAGAAGGAGGTAGTGGTGGAACTTAAGGAGCAGGTGTAGGCTGAGGATCTGGATGGAGAAAAGAAGAGGAAAAATCAATCATGGTAAGTACAGCTTCAGGAGAAGGATCCTCAAGTGAGGGTGCTAGTGGAGGAGGAGGAGTAGAAGTGGATGATTGAGATTCTCTGATAAATTCTTCAATAGAAAGCATCCTACTGTCCAACCCAGTCACCTTGTGGCGTGCCCTGTCTCGCGAATCGCAAAACAGTGTCATTGGACAACTTTGAAAATTGCCAAGAATTAAATTTATAATCTCCAAGGGTTGTATAGTTGCAACCCAGGGTCGTTCTCACCGGAAGCTAGTCGTGCACCAAAAGTTTTTAGATAATGTTTGTGTTTGCTATACAAAATGCAAAAAGGGGTTTTGGTTTGAAAATCTATTCTACTAATCCGAATGCATAAACTAAAACTTATTTTTGGTATTTTCTTGATTGAGGAAGAAAAATTAGGCAAATCTGGAATTAAATGGAGGTGTTATGGAAAGATCCTCTTGAAAATGAATTGGGCCATCACAGTTCGCAAAGGATTAGGTAGAGTAATTGCTTTTCGCACTAAGTTTTCGAAATCATAAA
>JANTPZ010136581.1:0-12142 GCA_025593235.1 Vachellia pachyceras
TTTGGGGATTTTCGGGCCTTTTCTCATTTTCGTGAAAATCGCCTTAATCGTACCTTGGGCAATAATTTTGTAAAATACTATAAATTGCACTGAATTTCTATAGACTCTGCTTTTTGGTCTTAGGCAACTCCTGATACCTTAAATAAATATTTTCAACCTTAAATCTTTAAAATTTTATAATTCCTTATCCAGACCGAATTTCAACAATCGGTTGAATTTCTGGTAATCAGTGAGTTCTGCTCTATCTCTTGGGCATTTGTGACTTTTTCTGATTCCTGGTCAACTTGTTTGACTTGTTGACTTTGACTTTGACTTGGTCAAATGACCAAAATGCCCTTACACTTTCTCTTAATGACCAAAATACCCTTTCACAGTCTAACTTTTCGTAAATTCCCATTTTGCCCTTGACTTTGTTGCCCTTGATCTTTTGGTTTCTGACCCTTTGGGCAACTTCCCAGGAGGTCACCCATCCTGAGATTGTTCCTGGGATGAGCACGCTTAACTTTAGAGTTCTCATAAAATTATTTCCGCTGAGCCAAGTCTGATTTTGAGTTACTCCGCCCATCGGTATCAACTTTTTTCGTACTTTCTATCCGTAGTTTCTAACTTGACTTTTGACTACTGGTTTGGCCTCTTTCATCTAATGACCATATTGCCCTTGGTCTTTATACCTAATGACATTTATGTCCCTGGCTTACATCCTTAGTATTCTCAAAGCCTTAGGACTAATTTGACCAGGTCTTTTTGGTCCATTGACATCTCTTCTTTTTGTACTTTTATTTCTGGGCCTTGTCTTACCTTCTAACTATTGATTTGGCCTCTATGTTAGTTTTTAGAAAAAGGGTGGATATTACATTTACCAAGTTCTGTAGTCCTGGACCCATGAATATATTTCCTAGGTGTATTGATTGTTTTTAAGTTTTAGAAGAAGCTTTGTCCATGAGTACAAAGGTTTAAGTGCGGGGGAATTTGATTGAGCTTTATTTGTATTAGTTTTCTACTTGAAATTCCAGAGTCTTAGAGTCAATTTTAGCCCATATATGACCCTTTTTGTGCTTAAGTTGAGATTAGGAGTTGTTGATTTGGATTAGTGTGATTTTGGGTACATATACCATGAATAATGATTTATTGTGCTTAAATTCTATCATGAGCAAATGATACTGCCAATATTTGCTATTTCATTTCAGGAACTCTGTACAAAAGGGCAAGAGAAGCAGCTCTGAAGTATTTCACCGTGGCGCAATCTAAAGTTCATCGCGGCCAAAGTTCAATTAGCAGACGAACTCTCGGGAGAGGTTCGCCATGGCGAATATTATGCAATACCAAATTTTTACCCCAGATGGAAAATAACCCGACCCAACTTTAGAGATCCGACCCAGAACGATTTATTCATTCCATTTAGGGCATTTTCATGTAAGGTAGGAAGGGAGGCTGCAGAGAGAAGAGAAAGAGAGGCAGACACACACATTCCTCCATCTTTCACACACACAAACCCTACTCCATCTTCACCACCATCTATCCATCTATCATGCCTCAATTATCCAAACGTAGCCTAATTCCACGATCCATGAGGAGTTGAGCATCACCATCCTCTTGAAGATGAAGTGAGCAGGAGTTCAAAGTGCCTAAAGAGGAGTATTTGCTTTCAATCTGTATTTACATTATAGATTACTTGGATTCTGAGTTGAACTTTGTAATTTGTGTGTAAATGCTTGGTCTCGGTTGAGCCAAACTTAGATTATTGTGTATTGAGTTGTTTTGTGATTGACAAAGTAGAATGGAGTTCATTTTGCTTATTCAATGAAATCTTGTTGCTTTCTTCTATCATCCTAGTTGTGCTTGGTTTTAGAGTCAACAATGTATGGAGTTGATTTTGTCACTTTGCGATTTCCGTACACACACTAAGTGTTCTTAAAGGATTTCATGAAATGGAATTCATTTCATGAGATTTCTGACTTGGCGAGTTGTTGGGGTTTTTAATTATGAAACTTAGTGCGAAAGCTGATGCTTTTCCCTATTCCTTTGCGAACTATGATGGCACAATTTGTTTTCAAGAGGAATCCATATCACATACACTTTTCATACTCAAGTCTGTTTCAATCTCTCTTTCATCCAGAAAATACCAAAAACAAGTTTTCTTTTGCAATTAGTTTAGGTGCATAGCATAAAAGATTTGGAAACTGATTGCATTTTCATTACAAGCATAATTACAAGCTAAGGATTATTGGTACGCAATAGTAGCTTCCGGAAAGAATGACCCTGGGGTTGTCACTGTACAATCCTTGAAAATCACAATTAATATTCTTGATCCATTTTCAAGGCTAACCAACGGTCTAAGTTTACAATTTATGGCTTAGTCGGACCAGGCATATAGGATCATTTATATATCCTTCTTTCAACAAATATTCATTAAGATGATTATACCACATGCACCCTGATTTCTTCAGTCCATATAGGGACTTATTCAACTTGATTGAATATTATTCCTGAGAATTATAATTCGATGTTTCTTTAAGTCCTTCAGGGATTTGTGTTTCTGGCACTTTTAGTACCTCAAGGATTGTGCTTCTGGCACTTTTAGTCCCTCAAGGATTTGTGCTTCTGGCACTTTTATTCCTTCAGGGATTTGTGCTTCTGGCACTTTTAGTCCTTCAGGGACTTTCATATAAATATTATTGTCAAGTGAGCCATTTAAATAGGCAGTCACAACATCCATTAGATGCAGATTAAGCCCTTCGCTTAAAGTTAGGCTAATCAAATAACGAAAAGTAGTTACATTCACTAAGGTGAATACATTTCTTCATAATCGATACCAGGCCTTTGTGTAAAGCCTTGGGCTACAAGATGTGCCTTTATCTTATAATTTCTCCATTTTTATTTCGTTTCCTTACAAAAACCCATTTTCATCCAACATGTTTTACATCTTTTGGTGTAAGGACAACAGGTCCAAAAACCTTTCATTTTTCAAATGATTTTAATTCTGCCTTAATGGCATCTTTCCATAAGAGCTAATCTTTTCTCTATTGGCATTCACTAATGGATTTTGGCTCATGATCCTTGTTATTATTAATCATTACATCCTATGATATATTACAAGAAAAGATGTCATCAATGTTGACTTCATTTCGGTCCCATCTGCTCCATATGTCAGGTAACTATGTTTCTTCTTGGACTACCACAATCTCTTTTGGAGATGACTCTTTTAGAGCTATTATCTTTTCTTGATTATCCTCGATTTGACCATCTATATTTTAAAGCTCCTTTTCTTTTTTGAGGATTTTTATCTTTGGAACCGATAGACTTTATACGCTTTAGGCGTGATTTGGATTCATTCATAATAGTTTATCCTTCAGGGACATTAATTTTGATAGGAGCAGTGGCAGCTGGGACATGTGACTTTGTTACTCTTTTTGGATTAGTAAATGCTTCTGGCATTTGATTAGCTAAATTCTGTAAATGAATTATCCTTTGAACTTCCAGTTCATATTGTTTTGTTCGAGAATCACAATGAGCCAATGATAATTCACTCCAGCTAATATCTTGACCCAATTGTTTATTTTCTCCCCCTGATGCTGATGAAACTAATTCATCAAATGACACTCGGCAAACCATGCCAGGATATATTCATTGGGTTTTACATGAAGGCCAACACTACCTTTACAGTGGAGAATCACACTCCCCCTTATAATATGCACTAGAACAGAGTCTCACACTCTCTGTTTCCTGACAAGTTCACAGCCCAACAAATTCAAGGTCCCAACCTTGAATATCTCACAGATTTACAGTAAGTTTTACTTAAAGAAACTCTCTCAAAAGAGTAGATACCTAATACTGAAGAACAGAAAGAATATTGAATGTTTTACAGAGAATATATTGAATAGCTTTGAATGCTTGGAATGTTCATCTTTTTTTGTAATGAATGCTTGGTCCTTTTATAGATGAGAAGTAATGAAGTGTTGTTAGAGACATTTTAATGTCTGTTACTCTCATCAACTACCTCTTCGTCTTCACCATTAATGTTGCATTAAATGTATTTCATGAATGTCGGTGACCACGGCTGATTCATGCAATCTGTCTGCAATAGGCGAGAACAACTTTTTCTCTTTTTATGATTATGAGTTTCTGCATTTATGAAGGCAGGTGAGATTCAAACGTTGATAATCACCAATAAGGAAAGTTGAGAGAGCAGGTGAAAGTTGTCAGAGAAAAATAGCCGTTGAGAAAAGCAATACTCGAGTTTTATTTCACAATACTCAAGATGTTGATGCCTTATTTTGATGATAACAAAGTTAATTCAAAGTTTATATGGCAGGATTTGAAAATGGCTTTGAAATTTTGAAAATTGTTTTTATTGTTCAAAAACTCAAGTTAGTTGTTTTGAAAACTCAAGTTCTATGCCTTTGATTTGAAAACTTTTAGCAAGAACTCGAGTTTCCACAAAGAAGTTTTAATGACTCAAGTTTCACCATTTCAGAACTTGAGTTTGATGCCTAAAATCTCATTTCTAGGAACTTCATGTGATAGAACTCGAGTTTCAAGGTTGAAGAACTCGAGTTTTCCAAAACTTCAGAGCAAACTCGAGTTTCCAGCTTCAGGTTGTGACAACTCGAGTTCCAAGACTACAGAACTTGAGTTTCATGTCTATGACTTACTGAGAATGACTTTGCTGCATTGCAACTCGAGTCCCAAAAGTTCACAAATCGAGTTCCAAAACTGTTGTACAAAACGTGAATTGAAAATTGGAAGTTTTGGCATTAGAGTTTTAACAACTCAAGTTCAATGTTTTACAAAACTCAAGTTTTATGGCTTTCTTAAATGATTGACCAACTCTTGTTATAAAACTCGAGTCATGCTCATTCTAAACTCAAGTTTCACAACATGGTTTCATAACTTACAATATGAACTCGAGTTTACCGAATGAGAGTTCTAAAATCTCTGATAAACGAGATGAAATCAAAACCTTCTCAGACTCCATCGTCGTCAAAGGAATGCATTTATTACAGCATTTGATGCACACACACCAACGAGAGACAACGGCTATTTAATCTGAGTAACGAACATTTGGCCTTCTCTAACAGACACATTGAATGACTCCAACTATAAATAGAGAAGCATTGAAGATGGAAGAAGACGATGACCAACTACGCTATTCTTCATACGCTTACTGTCTTCTGTAATATTCAGAAATACTATGTGAGCTTCAGTGATTCGCACGTCTACTCTTTTGAGAGTTTAAACTTGTGATTCATTCTTGTATTCATTGAGAAACTCAAGGTTAGGGCCTTGAGATTATTGGGCAGTGAGTTTGTCGATAAACAGAGAGTAAAGGTCTCTGTTTTCTTGCTTATAGTAATGGGGAGTGTGTATCCTTTGTTGTAAAGGCTCATGAAGCCAGTTGATTGTCATTAGTGGATTGTAAATCTCATAGGAGCTCTAAGGACTGGATGTAGTTCAGAGAGGACCGAACCAGGATAAATTGCCATGTTCATTCTTCTTCTGCATTCTCGGTGACTTCATTTTAATTTCTGTGATTTACAATTAAATTTTTAAAAGTGACCAACTCACCCCCCTCTTTGTCAAATCCTACACTAACATTTGGTATCAGAGCAAGTCTCTTGTTTAAAGGACGTAACTATCTCAAGAGCGATCATGGCAGGATTTGGCGAACACGTTATAGCCGACGGAGCATCGATTTCTAAACCACCGGCATTCAACAACCAGAAGTTCTCATTTTGGAATATAAAATTTCATAACTTTATTATGGCTGTTGACTTTGATTTGTGGGACATTTTTGAAATAGGAAACATTATGCCAATGAAGAAGGACAAAGATCAGCTGGTTCCTAAGCCAAAAGTAGAGTTCGATGACGAAGACAAGAAGAAGATGTTGTTGAACAGAAAAGCTGTCTTAATGCTACAAGCAACTTTAAATGAAGATGACTTCTTTAAGGTCTACACTCTGCCTTCTGTAAAACACATGTGGAAGGCACTGGAGATAGCCTACGAAAGCATAGTGAACATGCTTACCATTGAGTATGATTTACTCAGAATGAAGGATGAAGAAACGATTGCAGAATTCCAGATGCGGCATACTCACCTTATTAACAAGTTGGCCGCTCTTGGAAAAAACATACGATCAATGCTCCCAAGTGAGAAAATTATCAAAGTGCTATCCAACAAGTGGGAGGTAAAAGTAACAGCTATCGAAGAGTCCCGAGGAGAGTCAATGACTTCGGTGCAGCACTGTTTGGCACCCTTGCTGAGTACGAGAGCAAGCAAAAATTTAAGAAAGAGCTGTCTAACATCAAAGAAAAGAAGAAAAAGGGGCTTGCACTTAAAAAGATAAAAGAAAAAGAAAAAGTACCTGAAACAGAGGAAGATGAGGAAGAAGATGTAGAAGATGAAGAACTTGCAATAGTTATCTACAAGTTTAGAAGAATATACCAAAAGGATCAGCAAATCTGACGTCCACTTAAAGGAGGATCAATCAGAATTGTCTGCTATGAATTCAACAAACTAGGGCATGTCAGGGATGATTATCCGCAGCTTGCTGCTCAGAACAAAGAAAAGGAGAAAAAAGAAACCAAGGTTCTATAAGAAGAAGAAGGCATATGTCTCTGGCATTTGGGGCGACAGCACCTCAGATGAAGAAAGTGAAGCTGAGGAGGAAGCCAACCTTTGCCTCGTGGCGCAGGAAGAAGAAGATTCAGAGATGGAGGAGGTAATTCTCATTAACCCCACTTATGATGAATTACTTGAAGATTATGATGAAATGCACCTTGAATTATTAAAATTTGCAAAGGAATTATCTTTTCTTAGGAAGAAAGTTAGAGAACTTGAAAAACCAATTGAGAAATCAATCACTGCCCCTGTCTGTTCTAAATGCAAAATTTTGAAAATTGAAAATGATAGATTAACAAAATCTCTTGAAAGATTTACAAAAGGCAGTGAGATGTTACAAATCATTTTGAAAACCCAAAGAGTAACTAATAATCGTAGTGGTATAGGCTATAACCCCGCAAATGATTTTCATAAAGGAAAGAAGAAGAATGGCAACAAAAGCTATTTGAAGTTTTTCCAAAAATCTGTGCATGCGTCTGAGCCATTTGCTTTTTGCAGTTATTGTAATAAAAAGGGGCATAGAACTACCTCTTGTTATTTTAGGAAGAAGAAAAACCTTGGAACTTATAAATGGTACCTAAAGGAACTTATGTTCCAAAGGCACCAAGTACTAACGCAAAAGGACCCAACAAGACTTGGGTACCTAAATCAATTAAATGATTTCTTTTGCAGATTTGTCTTAGAGCATCTAAATCAAGCAAATGGTATATCGATAGTGGATGCTCAAGACATATGATGGGTGACAAAAATAAGTCTGTCAACCTTAAAGCAAAAAAGGGTGGAAAAGTAAGCTTTGGAGCTAACCAATCCAGGAGAATTGTCGGAGTTGGTGAAGTTAGTAATGCAAATGGAGCACTTGTGAAGGATGTCTATCACGTGGAAGGCTTGTGTCACAACCTCCTAAGCGTGAGTCAAAGTGCTGATAAAGATAATTGAGTGACCTTCGATTCACAAGAATGCTTCATCATCAATAAGAAGGATCTACCTATCAACAAAGAAGAGTTGAACATCTAACTTCGAGCACCAAGGGATGGTAACTGCTACACCATTGATTTAGAAAATGCTTTCTCTAACTCCTGTTTAATTAGTTAAGCTAATGAGAGCCATTTATGGCACAAACGTCTAGCACATGTTAACATGAATCAGCTTGACCGATTAACCAATAATGAATTAGTTCAAGGGATTCCCAAATTAAGTTTCAAAAATGACTTAGTTTATGATTCCTGTCAAATGGGAAAACAAACCAAGTCTTCTTTTAAATCAAAGAAAGTGATTTCAACTAAGAGACCCCTTGAACTACTTCACATGGATCTAATGGGTCCCGCAAGAGTAAAGAGTCTAGGAGGAAATCTCTACACTCTAGTTATTGTAGATGATTTCTCTAGATTTACTTGGACCATATTTTTAGCTTCAAAGAATGAAACCTGAGTTATTCACTACTTTTGCCAAGAAGGTCCAAAATGAGAAAGGTATGTCTATTGTTTTCATTAGAACAGATCATGGTGATTTTGCAACATTCTGTGAAAAAGAAGGAATCAACCACAACTTCTCAGCTCCAAGAACACCTCAACAAAATGGAGTCGTGCAACGAAAGAATTGAGTGCTTGCAGATATGGCTCGAGCGATGATGTCAGAAAAGAAAGTTTCTCAAGTATTTTGGGCTGATGCACTTACCACGACATGCTACATATCCAACCAAGCCTACATCAGGACCTCCATGGGAAAGACTCCTTATAATCTATTCAAAGGAAGGAAGCCAAACTTATCTCACTTGCACATATTTGGAAGCAAATGCTTCATCCACAACAACGGCAAGGATAATCTCGGTAAATTCAACCATAAATCTGATGAAGGTTTATTCCTAGGATATTCAAATAGGAGTAAAGCATTTAGAGTCTTTAACAAACATACTTGTGTAGTAGAAGAGTCGATACATGTAGTGTTTGTTGAGACCGAACCTCAAGTGAAACCTGATCTTGATGAAGAAGTTATTATTTCAAAAGGTTTTGAAAATGCAAAGAAGGATAGCTCAACCGATGATCAACCAACAAATGATTTTGAAAAGGATCAATCGAATGAACTTCCTCAATCCCCTCAACTAAAAGCGTGGAAGTACATCTGCAGCCACCTTCTAGATTAAGTGATTGGAGAAGTGGATGAAGGTGTACGAACACAAAAAAGATTTCTAAATGAGGCTTAATTTTCAGCATTTATTTTAAAAATAGAGCCTAAAAATGTTGAGGAAGCTTTGACTGACAATGATTTGATTATAGCTATGGAAGAAGAGCTAAACCAATTTGAAAGAAACCAAGTTTGGGACTTAGTACCTTATCCAAATGATCATCCGGTCATAGGCACTAAATGGGTATTTAGAAATAAACTTGATGAATCCGGAAACATTGTTAGAAACAAAGCTCGATTAGTGGCCAAAGGCTACAACTAAGAAGAAGGGATTGACTATGAGGAAATGTATGCTCCAGTGGTAAGATTGGAAGCCATACGTATCCTACTTGCTTTTGCATGCTTAATGGATTTCAAACTTTTTCAAATGGATGTCAAAAGTGCTTTTCTAAATGGGTTCATTATGGTGGAAGTATATGTTAAACAACCTCCAGGTTTTGAAGATTTTTCTAAGCCTGATCATGTTTTTAAACTTAAGAAAGCACTTTATGGCTTAAAATAAGCACCAAGAGCATGGTATGAAAGACTTATCAACTTCTTAATCAAGAAAGGTTTCACTAGAGGAAAGGTTGACACTACCCTATTTGTCAAACATTCTTAGTTTGATATGCTAATTGTACAAATTTATGTAGATGACATTATATTTGGTGCTACTAACAACAATCTATGCCAAGAGTTTGCTAAGATTATGCAGGCTGAATTTGAGATGCCGATGATGGGAGAACTCAACTTCTTCCTTTGACTTCAAATCAAACAAAGGAAGAACGACATTTTCATTAGTCAGACGAAATACTTGAAAGAGCTATTGAAGAAATTCGGGATGGATCAGTGCAAAAGTTTAGACACTCCCATGAGCTCAATGACATTGCTTGATGCAGATGTGAAAGGCAAAGATTATGACATCAAGCGATATAGAGGAATGATTGGTTCATTACTCTATCTCATGGCTAGCAGACCTGATATTCAGTTCAGTGTTGGGATGTGTGTACGCTATCAAGCAGCACCAAAGGAATCACATGTTGAGAACGTGAAGCGAATATTTAGATATCTTGCTGGCACCGTTGACCTTGGAATATGGTATCCTAAAGGAACATATGAGCAGTTGTTTGCATACTCAGACTCGGACCACGCTGGATATAAAACAGATAGAAAATCACTAGTGGTCAATGCCAATTCCTCGGAGGATCATTAGTATCATGGTTCAGCAAGAAACAGTCAACAGTTTCACTATCCTCAACAGAAGTTGAATACATAGTAGTTGCGAGCTATTGTGCTCAAGTACTCTGGATGAAACAACAACTTCAAGACTTGGGAATGAGTTTTACAGAAATTCCCATACTCTGTGATAACACCAGCACTATCAACTTGGTCAAGAATCTTGTGCATCATTCTCGGACAAAGCATATCGACATTCGTCATCACTTCATCCTAGATCATGTGTAAAGGAAAGATATCAAAGTGGTATTCATTCCAACTCATCTTCAACTAGCAGACATCTTTACTAAACCATTGGCCAGAGAGCAATTCATGAACATCAGAAGGGATTTGGGAATGGTGAATCCCAATAAACTGTAAGTAATGTTGATTTACCATTATTTTGATGATTGATTACAGTAACTTAAGCATCAAGTGTTTTTAGCAAGCTTTGCAGGTTCCTATGCAAGCAGAAGAAACAAATTTGAGGAAGCAAAGCTCAAAACTCGAGTTCTGGCACAAGGTCTAAAACTCAAGTTCTGAAGGAACAAAACTCGAGTTTCAACACTACTTCAAGGAACTAGAAGCAAAACTCGAGTTTTGGCATGCAAGTTCAGGTAACTCAAGTTCTAGAAGATGAAAACTCAAGTTCAGGTACGTATTTCTTTTCATAGGCCTAAAACTCGAGTGCTGGATGTGCGTCTGTTCATATGCAAGTCAAGAAACTTGAGTTCTAAGAAACCAAAACTCGAGTTCTTGATTGATAGTTATTTTTGCCCCTCGAAATCGAGTTCTGAGAGACCAAAACTCGAGTTCCACTACACTCAGAAGCTATATTTCCCTTTTCTACCATAACTCGAACCCAAACCCCTGCTTTCCTAACTCGAGTTCTCTCCAATCCGTTTCATTTTCAACCGTTACAACTGCTAGAAACTGTCGCAACTTCTCAGGTACCTCTAATCCGTCAAAACCCCTCTCATTTCCACCATTATTAACACCTTTTCATTGCTCAATCATCTCTAAAAAACCTTCAATGTCATCGCTACCTTTTCACCCAAAACTCCCATTTTCTTGCCTTTTGATCCAATTTCTCCATGGCTCGCACCAAAGTAACTGCCAGGAAGTCATCCAAATCTACTTCCAAAGCCCCATCTCAATCCTAATCAAGGTCTCAAACTCCTTCCAAGCATGTACATATTGTCGAACCTTCTGAGGAGGAAACAGAGACTCCTCTGGTTAGGAAACCGAGGACAGGGCCTCTGAAGTCCATTCTAAGCAAGAAAGATAAGGGCAACGCACCCATGGTTGCCAATTCATCTCAGCCAAAGCCCACTCCTACTGATCACCATTCTGATTTCGAGATCGAGAGTATCTCTCCCACTCACGTGGCTTCATCTTCTAAAAGAAAGGGATCTAAAAAGGGAAAGAAGTCTCAACCTGAGATTCTAGAGGCTCCTCAAGGATATAAAATCAATACAGTAATGATCAATTCCCCTTTCAAGTTTAAGAATAGAGATTTGTGCCCTGTTGTTTATGTGAATTTGGACCATATCAGTGGTTTGCTAGGACATGATGTTAAGCAGTATTTGGGGCATTATAACAATCTGATTTCCTTGCAAACTCCTTTTAATCTTGACATGGTGGCGTGCCCTATCTCGCGAATCACAAAACAGTGTCGTTGGTCAACCTTGAAAATTTGCCAAGAATTAAATTTATAATCTCCAAGGGTTGTGTAGTTGCAACCCAGGGTCGTTCTCACCGGAAGCAAGTCGCGCACCAAAAGTTTTTAGTTTATGTTTGTGTTTGGAATGAAAATGGAAGTGTTATGATAAGCTCCTCTTAAAAACGAATTGGGCCATCACAGTTCGCAACGGGTTAGGTTGAGTAATTGCTTTTCGCACTAAGTTTTTGAAATCATAAACCCTAACAAATCGAATGGGTCCGGAGATGCACACAGTGACCTCCTTCTATATCCCCACCACGACTTGTTAGGTCACGAATAATATGGAATGAACTCCACCCCATGAAATCCTTGAAGGGCACTTAGTGTGTGTACGGAAATCGCAAAGTGACAAAATCAACTTCATGCATGTTGACTCTAAAACCAAGCACAACTAGGATGATAGAAGAAATCAACAAGTTTTCAT
>JANTPZ010136587.1:0-14031 GCA_025593235.1 Vachellia pachyceras
AACTGATTTTACACATAAGAAAACAAATGAAAAATGGATTAAAACATCACTCTTTTTATCTATACCCTTGTTCCAGTTCTCTTCTAACATTGAAGAGTAGATGAAAGATTGAAATGAAACTTCAACAAAATGAAAGATTGATTGAAGAGAAAAGGAATGAGAAGGAAAATACGTGAAACTGAAAGAAAGTGATAAGTGAGCACCTTGGTGAGAGGACCTAACCGCCGGCGTTTTCCTTCCGGTAAGAAACGCGGCGGATCCGGCCCTGGTAGAGGAGAGCGCGAGGAGGTCCCGGTTACTTGGTCCGTAAAAGCCTCTGAAGGGCGATGATCGTTTGGGTCAACGACGGTGCTAATTGCTAAACGACGTCGACACCGTCCTCAGTTGGATCCAATCAAAATCAAATAAATAAATAAATGATACGTTGATTTTTTTTTCATAAATTAAAGAAACTAATTACATTATATAAAATTATTTATATTTTTCGTAATTGTATAGTATAATTATTTACATAAAAAATACCATTTTTAAATAGTGCATTTAGATTTATTGATTTCCCAATGTTAACTCATTTTTTAAGCAAGAATCGAACAATAACATGATAACAATTAGCATGGTAAAAATTTTTAAATATTTTTATATTAATATTTTCAACAAAAATATTACTATTGCCAATAATATTTTTAAATAAAAAATTTTCAAGTAATTTTTCCTTATTTTTTTAACTTAAGCCTAATTTGATGGCTACAATACATTTATATCATATTTCAGTTTTTTATTAAATTTAATTTATTTTTATAAAATAAATTAATTATAAATTCTAAAATTGAATAAAATTTTAATATAAATAATTTTTCCCTCCCTAGCCTATTTTATAAGGCGAGCGAGGAGGTTTTTATGGGTCTCCAGCTGTCTTATGGACCCAGATTAGGATGAACAAACAATAACCACCCTATCATTGACTTTTTGCAAGAGTAATAATAATAAGTTTAATTTAAATCCAATTTATTATCAAATATTACCACCTTTTAAAACTTAAAAAAGGTGTGGAATCAGTTGAAAATAAATTGACTGGGTACATGGAAGGATGGTTCATGTATTTAATTTTTAAATATTTATATTTGTAATTACATAGTTTTTAGCATTAGTTTTTGGGAATGTGACTCTTTCAAAAAAATTTAGTCTAGTATTTTATGTGTGGATATTATTAGTTTTATGATGTTAGATCTGTTCTTATAAAATTAAAAAATAAATTGACTGAATTGGTCCGAGATTTTTTTTTGGATCACATATTTTAAGGGATTTCTAATATTTCTATCCAAGGCTAATTTACATGCACATAATTGACAATAGTATTTATACATGAGGTGACTTCTAAATATAATATTGATTTGCTTGCTATTTTTGAGACTAAGTGTAGAGGGGTGAAGGCTGAATGGATTGCTAGCAGATTGGATTTTTCTCATTTTAAGATTGTGGATTCTCTCAGCTTTCGAGGTGGTGTTTGGGTTCTCTGGCGTGATTCAAAGTGGACTATTGAAGTTTTAAACACAGCAGATCAATTTATTCACGCTCGAGCAAGAAATGAGAATGATGAGTTTCTCATTACCTCTGTATACGCTAGTCCCATTGCAAGTAGTAGAAGAATCTTGTGGGATCAACTATCCCGGATTGAAAGCAATATTGTAAGCCTTTGGGTGATTGGTGGTGATTTTAATTGCACACTCTATCAACATGAAAGGAGATCTACGTCTCGGACCTCCAGTTCTGTGGATAGAGATTTTGGTTGTTGGGTTGATGGATTTGCACTAGCTGACTTGGGGTGTGTGGGACCAAAATTCACTTGGAAAAGTGATGGTTGTAAAAGTAGAATTGATAGGGTTCTCGCTAATACGCTCTTTATGGACAAGTTTAATGATGTAATGGTAAGGTCCCTTCCATGGTATAAATCTGATCAAAGACCCATCTTTCTCAGAATGCTCACAGCTTCTCATAGTCAACCAAAATTATCAAGGCCGTTTCGGGTAAATGCCTATTGGGTTCTATATGAAGATTTTAAGCTCCTGGTCAAGGATGGTTGGGATGAAAATGAAGATTTGATTGTCAATGTGACTCTTTTCGTTGAAAGTGCTAAGATATGGAGTCATAAGGTGTATGGTTTCTTGGGTCAAAAAAAGAGACATCTGATGGGACGGCTAGATGGCTTATCTAAAGCTATATTTCGTGATGGAACATCTTCTTCTCTTGACCTTCTACATAATAAGTTATGGGAGGAACTTGAGGATGTCTTGATACAGGAAGATTTGATGTGGGCTCAAAAAGCGAAAATCAACTTGTATTCCTTGGGAGATAAAAACTCTAAATACTTTCATGCTCGTGCGAATGGGCGGCATCGTCGGAACAAGATTGAAGCAATCCAAGATGATTCTGGGGCTTGGATTGATGATGCCGACAACATAAAGAAATTAGCCACTAATTTATTTTCTAATCTCTTTCAAGATGATAGTGAGACCTCATACCTGCTAAATTGTGACATTGCTTTCCCTGTCATTGTGCCTTCGAAGTTGGATGCCTTAGATGTAAGTATTAAGGGGGAGGAAATAAAAAATGTCATTTTTTATATGGGGGTACTAAAATCTTCAGGACCTGATGGTTTAAATGCTTTATTTTTTAAAGTCAGTGGGAAACAATTGACCCCTCTGTTGTCAATTGTGTCAGGAACATTATCGAAAACCCAGCTAATATCAAGCAAGTAAATGATACTTTCATTGTTCTGATACCAAAAAAGGACAAACCGAACAATATTCAGGACTTCCGACCTATTAGTCTTTGCAATGTAATCTATAAAGCAGTCATGAAAGTGCTCGCTAATCGCATCAAGCAGGTGCTTCCGGATGTTATTTCTCCAAACCAATGTAGTTTTGTTCCTGGCAGAGTGAACTTCGATAATGTCATTATAGCTCAAGAGGTTATTCATTCAATGCAACACATGAAGGGGAAGAAATGTTTCATTGCCATTAAAATCGACCTCGAAAAAGTCTATGATAGGATTCGTTGAGAGTTTGTAGAGCAATGCGTTAAAGAGTTAATGTTTCCCCAATGGCTTTTAAATTCTATTAAACTTTGTATTTCCTCCCATAAATTGCGTATCTTATGGGAAGGTAGTGAGGTAAAGGAATTTTATCCGACGCGTGGTATCAGACAAGGGGACCCTATCTCCCTCTATTTGTTTGTGATCTGCATTGAGAAATTGGCCCATTTAATTCAAGCTGAATTGGAGAGGGGATGCTGGAAACCTATCAAACTGTATAAGAAAAGACCGCCTATTTCACATTTATTTTTTGCTGATGATCTTAAAATTTTTTCAGAGGCAAGTCTTGATTAGGTGGAAATTATTAAGACATGTCTAAAGAGTTTTTGTGAAGCCTTGGGCCAGAAGGTTAGTCATGTGAAAATGAAAGTTTTTGTCTCCAGAAATGTCAACCATAACATAGCCACACATATAAGTACTAAACTTGGATTTACTCAAACTGGCGATCTAGGTAAATATCTTGGTGTTCCACTTCATCATGGTCGGGTAACGAAGGAGACATATCAATTTATAGTGGATAAGGTGAAAAGTCGTGTAAGCAATTGGAAAATAAACAAGCTATCATTTGCAGGGCGTTCTACGCTCGTCAAATCTGTTGTGTCCGTCATTCCTAGTTACTCAATGCAGACTGCAAATTTACCTATGAGCACATGCGAGAATTTAGAGAAGATCTCATGGAGATTCTTATGGGGAGAGTCTGATGACCAGAAAAAGATGCACTTAGTGACTTGGGATAAGGTGTGTCAAGAGAAAAAGGTAGGGGGCCTTGGTATGCGGCACTTAAAACAGCAGAATAAGGCATATATGATGAAGCTGGGATGGTGCCTTGTGAAGAGAAAGGATGCCCTTTGGGTGAGAGTGATACGAAGCAAGTACAATTGTGGAGATGATCTTCTGCCTACTATTGATCCCAAGAAACCTGGGTCATGTGCTTGGAGGGGAATCAGGAACTCTTGGAAGAGCGTCCAGGAAGGAATGGAACACGTTAGAAATAGAAATGGGGATGATGATCTTCGATGGAAGTGGGAGAAAAGTGGCGACTTTACAATTAGCTCAGCTTATAGGAGTCTGAATGATAGAAGGGAGGAAAGGCAAACGTTGTTGCCGATTATTTGGAAACTCAAAATCTCTCAGAGATACAAGACTTTCGCCTGGGTAACCCTTCAAGGACACATTCTTACTAACTACAGGAATGGAGCATGATTAGTGAAATAAAAAGAATGCTCCAACGAGACTGGGATGTCAGTTTGGAAATTATCGAGAGAGATGCAAATGAAGCTGCTGATTGTATGGCAAAGAATGACTTGGTAGTGCTCTTGGACACCACATCCTTAATGGACCGTCTATGGTTGCTTTTCTGAAGGCATCGGGTGTCACTTAGTTTTCTTTTTTTTTTGTATTTGTTTTGTCTTTTGTTTTATTTCCGTTTGTATCAAAAAAATTAGCAATAGTATTTTAATAAAATTAACACCTGTAATTAAAATAATTAAATTTACTAATTTTTAATATTCACAACCGAAAATAATTAATTGGATGTATGTATTTTGCATGTATGTTTTCTCCCGGCTGTAAGGTGTTCTACTTAAACGTTGTTATACTTAAAAAGCATGTGTCAGTGTCTATGTTTATGACAAGATATGTTTGCTGAAGCCGCAATATTTTAAACAGAGATTGGAATATTTCCATTCATTAAGGAATGGAGCAAGACTTAGGTCCCGTTTGGTTCAGTGAAGATGGATATGGAAAATTGCGATTTTCCATTGGCGGCGGCTGTTTGGTTCAACATTTGCGATGGAAGGTGGTTTCCGGCAGAGCTGATTTTCATTCGTATGCGTGAAACTCCCTTCCTTCCAAAAATGGTGGGAAGCCAAATTCAATCGGTTGATGGAAGAGCCAAAAGACAGAGTTGCCTTCCAGTCCATCTTCTCCGTCATCCTGCGCGCCCTCGCTCTTACTCCCAGTCCGTCATCGGTGTCTTCCTGCGTGCCCATGCTCTTACTGTGTTGCCTGACGTTGCATTCATATCGTTGCCAAAGAAGCAAACATCGCCGTAGAAGATGACGGAGAAGACGAGAGAAGACGACGGAGGAAGAAACGAAAGATGTCGTGTATCACCACATCTTCACCCCATTTGAATGGGGTGAGGATGTGGTGATATATTTTCACCTCATCCTCACACACATATAATTAATAAAAATATATTAATAAAATTATATATATTAATAAACATATATTAAATACATATATAGATATATATAATTAAGTATTAAAGAATAAATATAAATAAGTTGAATTTTTATCAATAAATACTTATATTTAAAAAAACATTTTACATCTATCATTAAGGGTAGTATAGTCATTTGATACAATTTTCCTACTTTCTTTCATACAATTTTAACCCAATCAAACAAAATTTTTCCCATAAACCTATTTTCCATTCCAGTGCCAACCAAACAGCACACCCTAAAAAATTTTCCATTCCATTCCAACGGATTCACTCAACCAAACGGGCCCTTATCTACTACCCATATACTATTTTTTTAATATAAGAGTTAATTGATTTTTTTAAGAGATTAAAAAACTAAAATATATTACTTAATTATAACATATATTCTAAAGTTAGTATAAAAAAAGAAAAAACAACAAAATAAATACTTGTGTATTATTATTAGGACCGGTAAAACGGGCTGAGACGGGTTCGAGCCACCTAAATGGCGGCCAGTCAAAAAACACGCAAAACGGGCTGAGCCTTTTTGGCCCGCGGGTTAAGGCAGGCTGGCCTTTTTTTTAATTTTTTTAAAAATAAACCTTTTATATTTTTTAGTAGGAAGAAGATGATGTTTCAATATCTTCAAATATTATTTTAAACCTTATTATTTCATCTTAAATGCATACTTACTTTGGAGATTGTTGATTATGTATTATTTTTTATATTTTAAACATTGTTGATTATATTTTTCAAAGATGTATTGTATTTTTCTTCCGAAAAATCAAATGGGCTTGATAAATTTTATGTAAATTTATTGTATTATTTTTTAAAAAAATTTCAGAAAAATAAAAAATAAAAAAAGGGAAAAAAAAGTGGTAGGTTGGCCCACGAACCAAAGGCCAGCCCGTTTCCCAGCACTAATTATTATATTATATATCAGTTTATTAGTAAAACAAATTATGTTGAGAAAAATGATAAATATAAGGTTAAGATGTAAATTTGTTCCATAAGTTTTTCTCAGAAGCGATGTTGTTCTAAATTTTTTTTTAAAAGCAATGTTGCTTGGGAAGTTTTAAAATAGAGTAACGTTGACCCATTGTATTCCATTAAGAAATTAATAATGACTATTAACATTTTCAACGGTAAGAGGTAAAATTGATTCATTATAAAACTTACAAGACAACATTAATCCTAAAAATCTTTTGAGGTAACATTGCGGTTGAAGAAAAACTTTGAGGGCAATTTGCATTTTAACCTATAAATAGGCCAGTTAATTAGCTTCCCTTAAACCTTAAAAAAAATCATTGGGTTTTATATTAAAAACAATGATGCAATATATTTTTGTGTATTTGATAATTCTCCCTTTTGGTGTATGACGGAACAGAGGATCTTCAAAGATAACTCACCTTGCGGCACATTGCTAATTGGATTGATCTGCCACTTTTGATCTGCACTACTTGGGAGATAAAGCCATTCTCAGGATCATCATTTAAGACCCAAAAAAAAACACCACATGAGTTTCACAAACATGATACTTCTTCAAGCGATGAATAGAAGTGGTGCACTAGACAATCCCCCACCGTGGTTTCCTCATGATTTGATTCAGGTGCATGAGTTACCATGTGCTTGTTTAGCAATGCGTTTGGGAAAAACAAACGTACGTTCAACAGTGTTTTTCTGTAAAACGAGATACTCACATTCATCTATTTACTTCATAAATGGTAAAATCACTTCTTTACCGTGTTGTCAAACGAGCCATATATCTCAATAGAGTGTGCATGCATACAATTCTCATGTATTTTGATTCAAATATGTTCAATTTGTGCAGCCTAAATATGCATGTGAAAGGAGAAAAGACTCTGACAAATCTTATCTCCTGATTTATATCAAGTTTTTACTTGCATTTCCCAATTCAAGATGGATAAAAAAGAATTATCATTTTTATCCCAAAAATGAGTCATCATTTGATTTTTATCTATTTGCCAACACTATAAACCTCCACAGCTACGTAGTTAAATTGATTAAATATTAATAAAAAATTACTTTAATATAATTAGATTAAGAATCAAGAATTAGATGTGTGTGGATTTTAAATATCTAATAAAAGATTGAGCTAAATCCCTCCGGCACATGAGATAACTTGGATTTAAGCAAATTTAACCATTTTTTGTGGGATAAAATATTTAACATTTTTCTCAAGGGTCGTTTGGTTCGTGGGAAATCTTGCCATGGAAAAGGAAAATATAAATTTTCCACCGGCCACGCATGTTTGGACGGCATATTTTCCGTCAAACCAAATTCACGCAGGACGAAATCCTCCCTTATACATGGGAAAGCAACTTCCCATCAAAAGTGGTGGAAACCAATTTTTCGATGCGCTGAGAAAATCTGCAAGACTTACTTAGGGCTCGTTTGGTTCACTGAATGTGTTGGAATGGAACGGAAAATTTTTTAAGGTGTGCTGTTTGGTTGGCATTGGAATGAAAAATAGGTTGATGGGAAAATTTTTGTTTGGTTGGATTAAAATTGTAAGAAATAGAGTAAAAAAATTGTATTAAATAACTATACTGCCCTTAATGACAAATGTAAAATGTTTTTTATAAATATAAGTATTTATTAATAAAAATTCAAATTATTTATATTTATTCTTTAATATTTAATTATATAATATTTATTAATAATATATATTTATTATTAATTATATATATTTATATAAGATGTTGTGATATATCATCACATCTCTCACCACATATGGTGATATATTTATATAAGATGTGGTGATATATAACATTCGAATGAGGTGAAGATGGGCTCGCATTGGTTGTCTTCTCCGGCACTCCAGCGACATTTTCTCCTGCACTCATGCGACGTTTGCTTGTTATACGCTGTATTCTCCGGCTCTAGTGAAGATGTGGTTGTCTTCTCCGTTGTTTTCTCCGCCGTCTTCGCCCTCTGTTGCTCTTTTCTCCATCACCGACAGTGTAATATTTCAATACATGAATACAATGTAAGGTCGAATCCATCTTTTCCTTTCGAATGAATTTGGCTTCCCACCATTTTTGGTGGGAAGAGAACTTACCGCGTTCAAATGAAAATGGCTTCTACGGGAAGCCATTTTCCGTCTCAGTTGTGTAACCAAATGGCCGCCGCCGATGGAAAATCTCAATTTTCCTTTTCCATCAGCCCATTTTTATCGAAGCAAACGGGCCCTTACCCCTGTGCTTGTCTACTTTGTTTCACCATCGCTACGCATCTCAAAGACGATGCATTTTCATTCTCTGAAATACAGATTTTGAAGGGTTTTGCTTGTGTTTTAACTCCCAAGCACATAACTGTGTTACCTTCTGCTACTTCAATAGCAACTTCGCCACTGGTTTTTGTTTAGGTTGGAGAAAATTTGAAGTACATGCTACCGAGAATTTTTATTAGTGCCTGAACTTTTAAATCTTGAAATGATATTGCTCTTGGTTTCTTGAGTATAAACTGGTTTTCGACTTACTACTGTTACTGTGAGATTGAGATTGAAAAGTAGACGCTAGTGAGGTTGAGAACTAGCAACTGGTTTTTGGGTTGGAGCAAATTTTGAAGCATGCAAAATTTGATGTATGAGCTTTGAAACCCAAAACTTGCTGTAGCCGCAGGTAAAGGATTGATTTGCTGGAGCTAAAATTTGAAGTAGCGTCTCTTCTTTCTTCTTCTTGTGGACTTGGAATGGTATTTACTTTGAGCCTGAAATAGAAACTGGTAAACTTTTGCAGTGAAAGCAAAGATCAAATTTAAATTTGGAATATAAATTTCAATTTGGCTAAATTTAAATTTGAAATCCAAATTTCAATTTGATAATATGGAAGTAGAAATAAAGTTTTAAATGAAACCGACAACCTCAAAATGGAATTTGGAGCATAAATGGTTAATAGTTGTATCATTGTAGCTAACCTCTCAAATATGTAAAGACAAACATTTCATTCCTTCAATAATAAAAAACTGGGAAGTTTAGGAAATAAAGGTACACCCTCAATTCAAATTTGTTCTGCAAATTCTATTTTGACTCAAGCAAATTTGAATTTAATGCATTAAATTCAAATTTGCTTGCTCATTTTCGCAAACAAATTCGAATTTGATTTTGATACAAATAAATTCCAATTTAACGTATTAAATCCTAATTTAGAATCCAAATTTTAATTTGATACGATGAAAGCAAAGATTATATTTGAATTTGAAATCCAAATTTCAATTCGGCACTGTAGAAAAATGGTTTAAATTTAAATTTCCACTTTGATACATGTAAGATAGTGTATCCTGAGATATTGTTCGATCTTACCATTATAGAGATTTTTCCGCATGCACCCTTGTGCTATTTTGATTTGGATCTTCCTCTTAAAATCTGTAGCAACCCAGTGCCCCTCTCTCACAAATATAATCCCTATTTGCAGTTGTAGTCAAGAGTAGAGTTTTGTTTCCTTTGGTGCAGCCATAACACCCAGAAAACGCATTCACGAGGGAAAAATATCTAATCCTTATAAGACGTGCTTTGTTCCTCTTCTCAATTGATGTGAGACTTCACATCCACCCTCCATAGGGGCCATCGTCCTCGCTAACATACCAATTGGATGCTTGACTTTGATACCAATTGTAACAATCCAGCGCCTCTTCCTCGCAGATATTGTCTCTGTTTGCAGATGTAGCTAAGAGTATGGTTTTGTTTCCCTGGTGTAGCAGTAGCCACCCAGAAAACACACCCATGAGGGAAAGATATTCGCACCTTTATAAAGCGTGCTTCTATCCCCTATAGTGGCACACCGACTTGAGGTCTGGCTCTGACGAAGATGAAGACAATGAACACACGAAAGCAACAAACCTTCGGTTGGTGTGCCAACGAGGACGTTGGGCCCCTATGGTATTGAAGCACGCCTTATAAGGGTGCAGATACATTTTCCTTATGGATGCATTTTCTGTGTGGCTACGGCTGTACTCAGGGAATAAAACTATGCTCCTGGCTATGGTTGCAAATTGGGATAATATCTGCAAGGGAGGGACGCTGAGCTGTTACAAAATAACTTCAAAAACCACAAATATAACTAAACTTGTTATAGGCTTAACCTTAAAAAGAAAGAACTACTACAGAGCATACTTTTTACTACTGAAATCCGTGTCCTTTTTTCTAGAAAAGGGAGTAAAAAGTGAAGGCGGTGACATTTTTAAAATTATAGGAAAAATATACACACCCTATATTGAATATAGGGCGCCTAAAGGTGGCTGTAGCACCTTTAGGCACCCTATACAAGGATAGGGCGCCTAAAGTGGCGCCCTTGGCACTAAATAGGACGCCAAAGGACGCCACTTTAGGTGCCCTATTCGATAAATATGGCGCCTCAAGGGCCGACCTTCGGCGCCCTCTCTAAAAGAATAGGGCGTCTCTTTGGCGCCCTATTCAAAGAATAGGGCTTGAATAGGGCGCCATAGGTCCCTATGGCGCCCTTTCTAAAGAATAGGGCGTCATAGGGCCTCTGCACTGACACGACGTGACCATCCCACTTCCCCATATTCCTACCACTCCACTTTCCCATATCTGCACATGCACCTCCATCGGCCTCTCAGCTCCCATTTTCCTACCACTCCATTTCCCCATACTCTCTCAACTCCCAAAGTCTTCTCCCTCTGCCCGTCTCGCCTCGCCATTTCGCTCGCCGTCTCGCTCATCGTCCTGTCGCGCTCGCCATCCTGTCTTGCTCTCCGTCCAGTCCTGCTCGCCTCACCCTCGCGTCTCGCTCGCCTCCCATCGCGCTCATCTCATCTTGCTCACTATCCCGTCCCGTCCGGTCTCGCCTACCGACTCGCTCGCTGTCTCGCCTCGCCATTATCGCCCTTCTCCCGCGTCTTGCAGGTATTGTTCCAATATTCTTCTTAATGTTGACTTAACTATCGTCATAAACATTATATTCAACAATATCCCTGTCTTGTCTATTTCTAGCTATTAAGGAAAGTAATAGTGCATTATATTAGGTATATGTGTTCTACAATAAATATTTAACAATCTGTATTGTGGTGAAAATTTTTATTTTACTTTAGGTTCTGTTGTTCTATTGTATCTGGACAAAGTACGTGGTTTTTTTTACTTAATTGAAGCATTCCTTTGGAGGCAGATATGAGAAATAATTAAGATATAAAATAAGAAATCCAACGAGGAAATATTTCCCTTAGGATCGGGAGATCGAACCGACAAGTTGATGAGAAATAATTAAGATATAAAATATATTATATATGAAGGGAAATATTATATATAATTATATATTATATTATTTGTGCCTAACACAAATAATTGCATTTGAAGACAATTATCAAAACACCCTGTCTTCTCTCAACCCTTACAAAACCAAAACAATACAATTAAGATTTTGTACAAAATATATATATTTCAAATCTTATAGGTCAATACAATATATATATATATATAATATGTCAGAGGATTATGATTTTGTACATATACTTCAGTTTTATCAAACCCATTTTATATTTCCTTTTGAAAATAATTTATTTGATTCTCCTTCTTTATTTGTTCCTTTGAAAATACAAAATTGAATGGATTGTCTGATTTCAACTTTTGAATGTCGTTTTAAATTTGAATGTTGTTTACAATGGCTTAGGGTTTAATCTATGGATCGTAGTTGGATGAATGCGTTAAGAACTAGTGATGAATATGAGATTGGTGTGGAAGAGTTTATTGCATTTGCTAAAAGAAATGCGACTAGAAAAAATGAGATGTATTTTTGTCCATGTGTCAAGTGTATGAATGGGATTAGGCAAAATATTGATGACATAAGGGATCACCTAATTTGTGAGGGAATAAATCTCCAGTACACAAAATGGATATGGCATGGGGAAAAACTAAATGCATATTCAGCCCACGAAAGAGATTCTGTGAATGCAGTAGATGAAGATAGAATGGAAAGAATGATTCACGATGTTGAGGTAGAATCTTTTGCCCAAGCGCCTGTATACGAAAGCATGCGGAGCGATGCAGAGACACCGTTGTACCCTGGGAGTAAGCATACACGCTTGACGGGTACATTGCATTTGATGAATTTGAAGGCATCTTGTGGGTGGACCGACAGTAGTTTCACATTATTGCTGCAGTTGTTGGGTGATATGCTTCCAGAGAACAATGTACTTCCAAATCGTATGTATGAGGCCAAGAAAATCTTATCTACGATGGGGATGGAGTACAAGAAGATACATACGTGTCCTAATGACTGTATACTATACAGAAATGGGTATGAAGATCTAAGTGAGTGTTCGAAATGTAAAACTGCACGATACAAGGTGAGGAAAGGTGGTGATTGTTGTGATAAACTAGTTAAAAGGCAACATTTGAAGGTACTGTGGTATCTTCCAATAGTACCACGGTTTAAGCGTTTGTTTGCCATTGCAACAAAAGAACAGAAGTTGAGATGGCATTGTGATGAGAGAATATCTGATGGAAGGTATCTGCGACACCCGGCTGACTCTCCACAGTGGAAGAAAATTGACGAAATGTTTCCGCAATTCGGTAGTGAGCCAAGAAACCTTTGGCTCGGGCTTTATACAGATGTGATCAATCCTTTTGGGACACTCAGTAGTACACATAGTGCGTGGCCGGTACTCATGGTGATATACAACCTGCCTCCTTGGTTGTGCATGAAATGTAATTATATGATGCTTACTATGATGATTTCCGGACCGAAATAGCCGGTGAATGATATCGATGTATACTTGGCACCTTTGATTGAATACTTAAAGAAGCTATGGGAGGAAGGCGTTAATGTGTTTGATGCATACATGCAGGAGTCATTTAAGTTACATGCGATGATATTCACAACGATAAATGACTTTCCTGCATACGGTAACTTGTCAGGATATAGTGTCAAGGGGCATAAAGCATGTCCGATATGTGAAGCAGACACACACTTCCATCAACTTAAACATGGGAGAAAAACTGTCTATCTTGGTCATAGGAGGTTTCTTCCTCGGTTTCACCCATATCGTAGGTTAAGAAAGAGTTTTAACGGCTTTCTGGAGAATGGAATGACTCTAAAAGCATTAACCGGAGAGGAAGTGTATCACCGGATAGAGAATGTCAACGTCATCTTCGGTAAGAATCAGAGAAGTGCCGGCGACAAGAGCATATGGAAGAAGCGGTCAATTTTTTTTGATCTTCCATATTGGCATACTCTTGATGTGAGACATAGTATTGATGTAATGCATGTGGAGAAAAACGTTTGTGATAGCCTTGTCGGGACGCTGTTACACATACTGGGAAAGACTAAGGATGGAATCAGTGCGAGACTAGACTTGGTTGAAATGGGAATAAGAGGACGGTTACATCCAAAGCTAAGAGATGATGGTAAAAAGGCGTACATGGAGCCAGCAGTGCATACACTGTCAAAAGCCGAGAAAAAAAGTTTTTATGAGTGTTTGCATACCATCAAGGTGCCATAAGGGTATTCTTCAAATGTGAAAAGACTTGTTTCATTGGATGATTTGAAGCTCGTGGGATTGAAGTCTCACGATTCTCATGTATTGATGCAGCAGTTATTACCAGTGGCTATTAGAGGCATTATGAAGGATGACATTCAAGCCACCATAACTAGGCTTTGTGTTTTTTTAATGCTATATGTAGCAAAGAGATTGAAGTTGAAAAGTTGGACGAATTAGAAAATGAAGGTTACATTATTCTCTCCCAACTAGAGATGCA